>CM026559.1:19635306-19698617 GCA_015143295.1 Tetracentron sinense | reverse complement strand
TGGGCCCAATGAAGTCTATGCCCCAAGCTTGAGAAAAGGCCCAGAAACGGCCAAGGTTACAGTAAATGATTGTGCAACGTAGTATGTGGGTTCATTGATCGGTCGGGCGTGTGTAAATGGGGCATTGATGGCAGTGTGAAACATGACGACAGCAATCAGATTCCATAGTAGTCCAATAATATCCAATCTAAGAAATCTTTCTTGACAGAATTAACCCGTTCATGTGTGGGACCATAAACTCCTCCGTGAAATTCTTAACCACTTGTGCTGCTTCCTTTTATCAAGGCATCTCAAACCAAATCAAATTGAGGTGAACCTCTTGATAACATCTCATGAGTAGGAACAAACGAATAGAGAGTCTTCTGATTGCTTCGCCGATCTGTGTTGGGTGGCTTCCAGAGGAAAAGTGCATATACTCCCAGTATTTGCTGGATATCTGTGTACCAGGGCTTGTCCTCTGGGCGCTCGTTATACTAAGACACTAAGTGGCTTGCTCGTCTGCTTGCTGGTGGTCTTGTTTTGCTGAATCTCAATAGGCAAATTAGACTTCCTTAGGAAAAATGTTACATTTGCAGCTAGGGTTTGCAAGAGCATCGGGCAAATATGTGTTAGCGTCCTGTGCACCTGGATTGTTGAAAGTGATCCTCATGAACTTAGTGATCATAACATTCCGGAATGCATGATAGATGATACGGAATCAACTTTTCTTTGGATTGCCCATGGGACTCATTAGCTTGACAAATACCAGTGAGATCACCATAAACATTCACTCTCTTCTATGACAATATGATATAAGCAATGTTTGCCTTTCTCTGAAGTCCAGCTATGCATGCCTCGTATTCTGAGCATTATTTGAAACACCTGAAACTTTAGCTTAACTGAGATAGGGAAGATCGAGTCCTCTTGGCGAGATAAGACTGCTCCTTGCCCATTTCCCATGGTGGGTTTCGGGGCTCCATTCAAAAGTACATCTCCCATCCAATATAATCCAGGATCCTTCTGGTTCAACGTAAAATAGTTTCATCCGGAAATTGGTCATGCACTGAAACATAGTGGACGATGGGTTATACGCCAAGTGATCGGCACTGCCTTGTCCTTTGAGTGATTTCTGCGTCATGTATGTGAGTGTAAATTTGATAAGCATGAGCCATCTAGCGGTCTTCCTTGAAGTTAGCAGGCTTCTCCAATAGTACTTGAGGGGATCCATCTTGATACCAAATCACAGGAGAGGACAATAAGTAATGTCGGTATAAGCGCTGGGTTAGCCCCAAACCAATGCTAGACAAGTCCCTCTCTAATGCATTGTACTTCTCTTCGTATTCATGCAAACGCTTGCTGATGTAATAAACGGCCTGTTCCTTTCTGCCTGATTCCATCATGCTGAGCTAGCACACAACCCATTGAAGTTTTTTGGATGGAGATATTACATTAAAAGTGGTCGTCCGGGTGTCGGAGGGACAAGCACGTGCGGATTGAGAAGATATTGCTTGATCTTATCAAAGGGCCTGTTGACATTCATCTGACCAGACTGTCGGCACATTCTTTCTAAGCAATTTGAAAATCGGCTCAACAAATCGGAGTAAGCTGTGCAATTAAAACGGCTGATATACTGAATCCTACCCAGAAATCCTCGAATTTCCTTTTCTGTCTGAGGTGCAGGCATCTCGATGATAGCTCTAGCTTTGGCTTGGATCCGACTTCAATTCCTCTTTACTGACAATGAAACCAAGAAGTTTTCCCTGACGTTGTTCCGAACGTACATTTCGCCGGATTTAACCTTAGACCAAAGCCTCTGAGCCTGTCACATAACTTTTTCAAATCTTCTGGGTGATCTTTAGCCAATGGGGATTTGACAATCATGTCGTCTACATAAACCTCTGTACTCTTGTGCATCATATCATGAAATAATGCTGTCATTGCTCTTTGATACGTTGCCCCGCATTCTTAAGCCCAAATGGCATGACCTTGTAACAGAAGGTGCCCCATGGGGTAATGAACGAGGTCTTTTCCATATCCTCTTCGGCCATTTTGATCTGATTGTATCCTGAAAAACCCATCCATAAAGATAAGGTTCATGTCCAGCTGTATTATCGACAAGGATATCTATGTGAGGAAGTGGAAATTATCTTTTTGGACTGGCCCTTGTTCAAGTTTCTATAATCAATGCACATTCTGACTTTGCCATCTTTCTTAGGCACAGGTACGATATTAGCCAGCCATTCTGGGTAAGTTGCCACTGCTAGAAATCCTGCGCTTATTTGCTTTTCGATCTCATCTTTGACCTTCTGAGACCATTCTGGCCTCAACCGCCTGAGCTTCTGCTTAACTGGTTTTACCTCTGGGTTCAATGGCAATCTGTGGACTACTAATTCTGGATCAAGGCCGGGCATGTCCGCATATGACCAAGCAAATACATCAATGTAACTTTTGAGGAAGTCAATCATAGCGCTCCTTTCCTCAGGACTCATTGTAGTGCCAATCTTCACACACTTAGGATCATCTTCGGATCCGAGATTTATGGTCTCGGTGCCCTCCTCATTAGGTTTACATATCCCTTCGTACTGTTCAAGGAGGTCGAGGATCTCTTGTGGAGATTCCTCTTCCTCCTCTTCGTCATACTCTACTTCCAAAAGTTCAAGATTGATTTCATGATTAGAGTTAGCTTTATCCTGGGCAATTCCCTGGCAAACCAATAAGCTCGGTCTTAGTATTTGAGGTTTTTTTTTTTTTTTTTTTTTTTTTTTTTTTTTTTTTTTTTTAGATTTTTAGTGGCTTCAGATCACTAAGCCTTTTTTGAAGACTTAGGTCATACCATCATGAGCCAAAATTTTATATATATACAAAAGGAAACGAGTCTTGAGACAAAGAAAATGAATTTCATTGATTTTCTGATGTTTTGTAATATTTACAAAAGATGCGGTAAAGCAAAAAGACTATTGTCTATTTTGAAATGACTAACAAAGCCGCCTAGAAAATAAAATTTTGGTTTTTCTCTTTTTGACCTAAAGATGAAAAGAACAAATAAAGAAAAGAAACTGGGTCATGGTCTGACTAGTCCGACCTTCTTTCCCTGCCTTCCTCTGGCTGCTTCAATCGTGATGGGATCGGTCCACCATACGAGAGGAGAAGAACTGGCTCGTATGAGTGGAACAAAACTGGATGATGCTTGCGAAGCACTGGAGAGGGTGCACACTTGTTCCTCTGCCGTGTAATCAATCTGGACTGCATCTTCAACAGCGAGTTCCTCAAACAATTGAGCCACTTCGAACATTTCAAGAAACCTTGCAAGATCGTCCTTTGACTGGGATTTGGGTGCATGGTTGGCTGTTGGCTCTGGGTCTGTTTCCTCAAAAGGAAGGTTTTTATAGATTTCAAAATCAGAAGGTCTGGGAATACTGGTAGGAAAGGTAACAGATAGGGGAGGTGGGGGCACCGACTTTACTGATGATTTTCCTTTTGTCAGCTTGTTCAAGAAATCTTCCAACTCTGGTTTGTACCCTATTCCGAAACGAGGTGTGTAGCGAGGTGCTACATACCGTTTCTTCATTCCTTGGTGGTGGGCGCCCAAACCCAAACCAGGTCTGTACTTCATTTTAGCCATGATCCTCACCGCTGCCGGTATATATTCGTTTTTCTTGCTTTCCAGCTGAGCAATACAAGTAACCTCCTCAAACTGATAAGTCATAAAAGCTGCCCCTTGTCCCATTCTTGGACATCCCCAAAGGAATTTGCCAAAGACTCCGTCGGAATCACAATCAGTTGATCACCTTGAATGAACTTAATCCTCTGATGAAGTGATGACGGGATGGCTCCGGCCATGTGGATCCACGGCCTTCCAAGAAGAAGAGTGAAAGAAGCTGGCACATTAACTACTTGAAAATTTGTCAAGAATTCCGATGGTCCAATAGAAATGTTTAAGTCGACATCTCCCAAATTTTGTCGAGTTGAATTGTCGAAAGCTCTAATTGTCATAGGCCTTTTCTTGACATGACTGATGTCCATTCCCAAACCTTCCAAAGTAGTTAATGTACAGACATTCAAACCCGACCCATTATCTACCAGAACTGCTGAAAGTGTTTTACCCCTGCACTGCACTGAGATGTAAAGAGCTCTGGTATGTTCCTTATCACTGTCCGGGATTTCCTCTTCACTGAAGGTAATGGTCTTTGGTTCCAGAATCTGACCTACCAGTTGCCCCAAACGCTCAGGTGTTATATCCTTTGTGACATGAGCATTATTGAACACCCTAAGCAATTGCTCCCGATGATGCTCTGAAGTTAAGAGTAATCCCATCACTGAAATTTGAGCCGGGAGCTTTGTGAGTTGATGGGCAATATTATATTCCTTCGCTTTCTCCAAAATTTTCAACAATGCAGCATCTTCTTCTTTTTGTTGCTCAGGATTTAGACATTGCTCTTTGCCCTTGGACTTAGGCAGCTCAACTTCTGGTTGCTGGTAAATTCTTCCTGACCTGGTTATTGCAGTGATGTTTTCATTGTCTAGAATGAGAGATGGAGGGGCCGGTAAACGATTGAGGGGATGGATTGGTGCTGGAATGTATGGAATTTGAACTGGACCTTTACCAAGGGGTCGTGGAGATGATATAACTGGGATTGTAGGCCAATCAACAGGGCAAGGGATAGTATAAACGATCCTCTCTTCTTCAACAGGAATAAAAGGGATTTGTATAGGGCGCTGAATGGATTGAATAGTAGATGAGTGGACTGGCAACATGTGGGGTATTTGGATGGGTTGAATAATAGGGGATTCGGGAGATGACAAAGACTGAGGATATGAGATTCGAACGGGGACTCGGTACGAAGGACGGATAGCATCATCTGTCTCTGACATCCCATCAATCTCTACTATACTACCATCAGACTCGTCCCCGCTCAGGAAATTAATCTGCCCTTGATGTGGGGGAAGAGGAGCTTGGATGATGCTAGTATTCCCAGGGGCGAATTCAACTTTGCCTTGCTCTAAGAGATCTTGAATATCATGTCTAAGAGTGTAACATACATCTGTGGCATGACCCGGGCCTCGATGATATGCACAATAATGATCTGCATGATAATTTCGATTTTGCTTCTCAACTGGGATGAGAGGAGTCGGCCCCTTCAGAGTTACAAGATCCTTTTTGAGGAGGAAAGTCAGAAGCTGGCTTAAAGAGTAAGGTAAGGGAGTGAAATTTCTCTGAGGGTTTCTCACTGGCTGACGCGCCTGTTGATACTGATTTTGCCTTACCGGCTGAGGATTTTGAGGTTGAGGAGGTTGTCGAATCGGTGGAGCAGGCAACATCAAGGGTGCACTGGGTGCAATCCAATTAACTTCTTCTCTTTTCCTGGTATCCTTTTGCCCATTATTCCTGTTAAATGGAGCACCTGACCTTGGAGGTGTATGGCTAAGACTGGCATGTATGGTACCATTTTTTACAGCTGTTTCAATTCTTGCCCCTGTTTCGACGATTACCTTGAAATCAGTGGCCGGCAAAGTTATCATCAGTGTTGAATATGGTTGCTTTAGGGTTCCCAAAAAGGTAGAAGCCATTTCTTCCTTTGATAACTGCACTGATAGTCTTGATGCCATCTCTCTCCACCTAGCGGCATACTCAATAAACGATTCATTATTCCTCTGGGACAGTTGCTCTAGATCGCTCTTTTGAGGGAGCACCTCCAAGTTAAAAGAAAACTGATTGATGAAGAGATCGATCACATCCTGCCAACTGGTAATTTGCTTCTTGTCAATTGCAAGCCACCACCTGAGAGCGGCATCTTTCAGACTTTTCTGGAAATATTGGATAAGATATGATGGTTTATCTCTGTAGGCCATCATATCCCCCACATACAACTGTAAATGCTCTTTCGGACATCCTTTGCCCCCGTATTTAGTGAATTCTGGAACTCGAAAGTCAGAGGGAACCAAAGTATCAGAAGAGAAGAGTAAGTCATCCAGAGTTATCCCTGTAGAGGAGGATGATGCCCCTTGCATTTTTTTCATCATTTCTTTCAGCTGACGAATTTCTTCTTGTTGGTTCTTTAGGGACACCAACAACTCAGAATCCTGTGGCATTTTTGGATTGTGATGGTCATAATGCACAGCTTCACCAGTTTTTCCATCGAATCGGGTGTAGTCAAAATCGCCATCCTCACCCGGTTGATCATGAAGAGGGTTGATAAAGGTAAAGTTTGGAGCAGGAATCTCAACCCTAGGTTGATCCGGTTGGAAAGGTCTAAACCCTGAATGGTCTGGTTGATGTCGAAAGGTTCCAATTCCGGGTGGGTCTGGCTGAAAACTTTCAGGCTGGAATGAAGTTCTGGGTTGTTCGGATTGAAATGGCCCGGCTTCTGGTTGGTGAGTAGGTTTGTTAAGCTGTAAAGCCATCAAAGCCTGCAAGGTTTCCTGAATGCTGTCCAATTGGGCTTTCATCCCAAGTATCTCCTGGTCGTGTGCTTGTACAAGCTGATCTGTACTCGAATCCAAACGATTGTTGGGGGCAGCCATGTCTGCTGAACTTTGAGAGGACCAATCTGCGACTTTAGGACTGTCCAGATCTATTATCGCAGCTTGGGCAAGGGCACGAGATACGGAACGAGTAACAATTCGCTGTTTCATGCAACACTGAGAAAGATGTAGCGATTAAACATGAATGCACGATTTGACAGTAAAAAGATGAAAATCACTTCTTTATATATGCATGTGTTTGTGTGATTCTAAGACAACACTAAACCAAAAGAAAAATAATAAAAAGCAACAAAGGACAAATAGAAAGACAAAAAGAAAAATGACCCAACCCTATACAGGTCTCTCAGGAATAACAAAGTCGGGAGGCAAGGGGTTGCCCCCGAGGTCTATCACTTGTTGATGAAGGATAGCAATCTCATTTTCTAGCCTGTCCACCGTGCCTGATGCGCATTGAATTCTGTAGTCGAACTCTAGAGCCTCGACCTGAGCATGATGTCTGACTGCTTTCAACTGTTCTTGATTCTGACGGAACTGGATTTCAAACTGGAAAGACTCCTCAGCATCATCTCTTTTCCTCTTTTGAAACTCTCGGAGTGCTTGCTCTAGCTGATGTTCCTTATCACGGGCGAACTGACGTCGATTCCCCAGGTCACTTTCTTGTTGTCGGAGGATCTGTTGCGCTCTCTCCAATTCCTCAGTATCTCTCAGAATCTTGAGTTGGATCTGCTTTAACTGTTCCTCCTTCCTGCGGACTGCCTGATATTCCCTTTTCAACTCAGCTTCATGTTGCCGGTGTGCCTGTTGCGCTGACTTGAGCTTCTTAGTATCCCTTAATATCTTCAGACGATTTCCTAGGAAAGTATCTTTCCACGGCACCACCACCTCAGAAAGGGGAAGGCTTCCTCTGGACGGTGCTGCAACTGGGGTGAGCAATTCTGCTGGCTTTGGCATTTCTGATTGTATGTCCGGGTTCTCCAACCATAAATCATATTCTTCTTCAGTCAACGGTTCCCCAGGTCCAGATTCTACTATTTCATCTGGAAATTTTTCCCTTTTACATCGTCTCCATTCAGTTTGGAAACGCCTTTCTAGAAGTTCAGCTGCAGTAGAGAAAACACAATAGTCTTCCGCTAAATCATCGATCACTGGGATAAACTGTCGGTATCCAAACTGTCGGAGTACTCTGAGTGGAATGTAGGGTGAGGATCCAGTTATACCAGCAAGAATTATACACCTTCTTCCAAAGGTAGTTAAAAGAGGAAGCCTTCGTTTGTTGATTACGAGCCAACGACACTTCCAAATTATCTCGTCTTCTGATAACTGCTGAAGCTCTCTGTAACAGTCTTCCATTTTTTTACACACAAGCTTGGATTGGGACTGGCTAAATTTTCGCACTATGTTCCGAGCATCATAAGCAAATTCTGAGGGCACAGTAACCATTGATGGTAAATGCTCGATCAACCATAACTGTAAAAGAGATACACTGGCGTTGAATGTCCCTTTCCTTTTTTCACTGCTATATTTAAGACCCCTAAGAAGCTCTCCCAGGATCATCGGGACGACTGACCCTCCACTACGCATGTCTTTGACTACCCCCACCAATACAGATTCGGCAATACTGAGGTTTTTTGGAAAGATAAGCTGAGCTAGAACAATCCATGTAAGAACATTGAGTGCTGACTCGGATTCAGCTTCAGGTGCACTAGGGTTCCACGAAGGTCTATACATATCCCACAACTTGTTCATTTCAACCCTTGAGTAAGTACCCTTGGCATTGTTGGGTAATCGGTCAGGCTTGATATGTAAGAACTGCGCAAGTTCAAGCTGGTAATTTGTTCTGTAATGGGGTAGAATAGCAGGACCATCAATATCCAGCCCTAAGATGCGTTCGACTTCTTCGATTGTCGGACACATTTCATTTTTTCCAAAACGGAAAACTACACTTTTAGGATCCCAACAAAGAATCGCCGCCCTGACTAAACGCCAATCAGGATCAATCAAAGCAAGGTCTAAAATATTTCCCACATGGTATCTCTGCATCCACACTAGTCGACGGGCAGAGTTAAGACCTTGAGCTGAACCTAAAATTGTAGCTGTGTCTCTGAGTTTGGCATCACAAATAGCACGCATCTCCAATTTGATTGAAGGACCTAGGCCTCCCGGCCTAATTATTCCTGAAGGGTCTGCCATCTAAACAATAGTGCACAAGTGAGACCCTACGCAGGTGCTACATGATGATGCAAAACTTTAGAGAATGTTTTCGTTTTCCCTCTCTTTTTTTTTTCTTTTTGTTATTATATTTTTTTTCATGTGGCATTACATATGTAAACTAACAGGATGGGTGGACAAAAGCCCAGTCCAATAACTTGGGTTTCCAAGACCTATTAGATTAAGGTAATGAATGAATAAGGGGATATCCATTTATATCTGGATTAGGAATCCCATATGTAGTGTCACGAAAGAATTTTTTTTTTTTTTTTTTTTTTTTTTTTTTTTTTTTTATTCTTAGTCAAGACATACGTAAACCAATGGGGTAGGTATAGAGGTCCAACCTACTACCTTGGGTTATTGGAAACCAAAGCCCATTAAGTTTAAAATAAAAAGGGATAAGTGAATACCCATTTATTATTTGAGGTTAGGACCCCCAGATGTAATGATTTAAAGAAGCTGGTAAGGGGTTTATTCAATCACACATGGCTCATCAAACATGGTTCACACATGCCCTCTTTCTTGAATGAACATATGGGTACAAAAAGATACCCTAATATACAACCAAAAAGGAGGGCGGGTATAGGTTATAAGCAGGATAGGATTGGGAGAAACCATCCTAATCTACTGCTTATAAACTATATCACAACCTAATCTATATGCGTATGCCGGGGTAATGCAAGGTGTTCCTAAGGTGGTTGGGGGACGCTTGGCCGTATATGCGACTCCCAAAATGGGACGATTGGCGCAAGTGGGAGAAACCGAATCCGTTTCTACGGGTACAACCCATAAGGCGTGATCCAGCTGAACTCCACAGATCAGAAAGCCCCTGGCACTCAAGATACGTATCAAACAGCCGTAGGCCCCATAGATCCAACTAATGGGTTATAAGGTGATTACACTAAAATGCAATGAATATGATATGCACAGGAACGAGAAAATAAGAACATACCCACAAAAGAAAGAATTAGCAAAAAGAATAATTGTTTTTAGGAAATGATTAGGGATTTAAAAAATGTTTGGCTTTTACCTAATTTTCAGGTTGGATCCTACAATCCCCAGCAGAGTCGCCAAAGCTGTGAACGCCAAAATTTACCGCCTTTCCTCCCCTCTCAACTCTAAGTGTCGAGATAAGGTCCGAGAGTAGAGGAATAACGCTAAATTTATTCTAAGAGTCGCCACCTACTTAGGGGAAGTAGGATCCCGAGATAATCTAAATAAGGGGGTCTACGGTCCAGAGTAGTCTAGGTAAGAGATCCCTTTAGGTCCTGGGGAAGGGGTTAGGCACCCCAGGACCTCCATCCAATGATGGTAACCTACTCATTAGGTCCAAATTAAACATTTAAAAATCACTTAACATTTCCTAAAACAATTATTAATTTTGCTAATCGAGTACAAATCAAAATGGGGTGTAAAAAGTTTATTTTTGGTTGGGGTCGAACCCTGATTGGGCTGCCTACTTATCCGGTTAGTCGGAATCAGACCCTTATAGTAGTTCGGGGTCCGTGACTGTTTTTATACTCGTTTCGGAGTGTGGTCACTTCCAACTCGTGTTTGAGTTGGGGAGGGGAAGTGGAATGAGATTTATGAATCTCACTCCAGGAGATGGCAACGTAGCTAGGTGCTCGTGGGGGAGCTCTAGGGGGCGTTCATTTATTAGGGTAAGTCTTTTTTACATTTTGTGGGTTTTTAAATTTTTTTGTTATTTTGTATTTTTTTGATTTTTTTTGTATTTTAATTTTGGCAAGTTTTAACTAGTCAAGGCTATCCTAAGTGCCCAAGGTAGGCAAAAATAAAGTCTAAATGATTTTAATTATCTTAAAGGTAAAGAGCAGGGCGGATCGAGCGGCCTTAAACCAAAAGAGGCTATGGTTTAAATACGGACCCTGCTCTAGGTCCCAAGGGAGGATAGACCAGTACCTTTAATTTATTTTGGTCTTTTTTATATTTTTTTGATTTTTTGTAGGGCTAACTAACGGGGTGGGCCAATTATTTAGGGTTAAAAAAGGAAAACTATCTAAGTGCCCAATGTAGGCAAAATAGGAAAAGAAAAATCACGGCCTATCCCTATTGCACACACATGGATAATACATACATACACAACAAAGTAAATGGGCCCCAAGAGAAAGTTAATGGGCCAAGGCCCATTGACCACTAATGGTCAATTGGCTTTGGTCCACTATCATTCTAAGGCCTCAAGAGGTAAGCCCAAAAATTGGGAAATGATTCTAAAGGGGGCTTCCAACTTGCTAACATATGGCCCGATCCAAAGGCCCAAAATTATTCAAATCTCCAATACTCCCTCCTCACATTTGGAAAACAATAAAAATACAGCACACGGGGAGGTATGCATTTGCTACGCCTTGTTTTTGAGCAAAATTGGAAGTCTAAAACTTCATTTTGAACAAAATCAGGGCGTAGAAAATGAATTGGAGCCTAACAAAATTACTGTAATAAACAGGGGATAAATAAATAAATAAAATAAAATAAAAGGGGAGAGATATACCTGCGAGGGTTGATGAGGGACTGGCGATAGTGGTGGCTGCTCCGTGGACCAGAATACAGAATGGGGAATCCAACAAAGGATTTACAAATTAAAAACAAAAAATAAAAAAAAATCGGATTGCTGTTGAAGCCATGGCTGGAACAACTGTACTGTTGCTATTGGAGAAGCCGAAGTGATGCCGCCGGAGAAGATGACCGGAATCCGAAAACCCAGGACAATAACAGAGACAAAAAAAATAAAATAAAATAAAATAAAATACACAAATAACAAAACGAAAAATACTAAAATACAAATGGGGGGATTACAGGCGCCGGGATCTGTAGATTCAGATCGGGAGGCCTTGATCTGTAGGCCGGATCCGGATGAACGGGGGGTGGGAGGGAAATCAGGAAGAGCAAAGGAAGAAAAGAAAAAATGGTTACCTGAGAAACGAGGGTATCTACTGAACGGAGAAGGGCGAGAGATTGAAAGTGAAGGAGCTCGCCGGAGAGGATGATCGGAGAAGACGAAACCTGATTTCTATGAACCTGTAACAAAACAAATCGGAAAAGAAGCCAAAGGAAAAACAAAACAAAACAATAAATAAACATTCAAGAGAAGTTCGGTTTCTAGATCTAGATCTGGATCTAGATCTAGATCTAAAATTAAAACGGGAAATAATGTTGATCTAAAGCTCACCGATTCTCAAGGATGGAGATGCTGGCGCCGGTAATGGAGAGATGTTGCCGCCGGCATGGTGATCTACTGGCCGGAAGACGATGGATGACTCTGGATACCCAATCTGAAACCCACGGTGAGAACGAACAGAGCTTAGATCTCTGAGATAACAAAGGAGAAGGGATAAAATGAATCGGTGAAGCGAAGCTTACCGGAGATCGATGTAACTTGCCGGAAAGGGAAGCTTGCCAGTGGTGCTGCGACCCAGCCGAGAGAGGGGAACTCGAGCTACTGAAGTCCGGTGGGGAAGAAAGGAGGGCGGCTATCCTGTTTTCACGAAAGTGAACAGTGATTTTAAACCCATCCCTTGATTTATATAGGTAATAGATGATGGGCCTTGGGCCTTAGGGTTTATACCCTTTGAGGATTTGGGCTTAGGTGTACTTGGGCTACTTTGGATCCGGGCTTGGGCTTTAAGGTTGGACTCTGGCTTTGGCTCATGGGTTTAAACATGGGGTTTCTCTTTTGAGGACTTTGAACAATGAGTGAAGGGGATGATCTCTCTCTCTCTTTTTCTTGGATCTAGAACCTCGACACTCAAATAAAATAATAAAATTAAAATTAAAATTAAAATTAAAAAATAAAATAAGGGGATTAAGGGGTGTAAAAATGGGGTGTTCACAATGTGCTCGCTATGAAGCAAGCCCCAAAGAGTCACACTTACTTGCTGTTAAATGAATTATTCGATATGTAAGTGGAACTCTCTCTTTTGGCCTCTGGTATCCCTTTGATACTAATGCCATGGTTGTTGGATATTCTGATGCCGACTAGGCCAGAAATGCTAATGATAGGAAAAGCACCTCCGGAGGATGCTTTTATGTTGGAAACTGTTTGGTTGCTTGGCTTAGCAAAAAACAGAATTCCATCTCTTTGTCTACTGCCGAGGCTGAGTGCATTGCAGCCGGTAGTTGTTGCACTCAACTTCTGTGGATGAAAAAGATGTTGCAGGACTACGGGATAGAACAGGGCACCATGACTGTGTATTGTGATAACACAAGTGCCATCAACATCTCCAAAAATCTCGTGTAACACTCTCACACCAAACACATAGACATTAGACACCACTTCATTCGAGAGCTGGTTGAGCAAAGTGTCATTACATTAGAATATGTGCAAACTGATACTCAACTTGCAGATCTCCTAACCAAACCTCTAGACTCCCTTAGGTTTGAGTTTCTTAGGAAATCCATCGGTGTGTGCAGTATTGAGTGATTGAGTGCTTCTTGATAGAGTAGGTAACCTCATATTCATATCTCTTCCTAGATCTATTCATCCGGTGTATATTATTTGTTTTTGTATAGTACTGTTTTGGTTTGTTTCGATTATTTCAAAAATCTAAAAACATTCAAAAAAATTCCAAAAAGACTTTTTGTTTTCTTTTAGTTAGGCCTTACCAAAAAGATTTTTGTTGGCATTGGTTGTGACCTTTTGTGGTGTGCTTTGCTGAATTTTTCTTGTGCTCATAATGCTTGTCCAAGATACATACTTGATTCTATTGAGTTCATGAGGATATCATACCTACCAAAATGTTTTAGGGAAGTCCACATAGACTATCTTACCAAATACAGCTAGAAATATGGCAAATACTGTTGCACTATTATCTGCACTAGCACTCTGTCTATCTCCTGAAAATGGTACATATCCCTATGATCAGGCAATGATATTAGTTATAATGGTTCTTCCAGTTGATAAAATCTGGTTTGATCATGAAAGTACATCTCCCAAAATGTGCCCCAAATTTAGGGATTAGGGTACATATCCCTAATCTCCTAAAAATGGTAATATCCCTATGATCAGGCAATGATATTAGTTATAATGGTTCTTCCTTGTCCCGATAAGCCAACAATTCAGCATCCGTGGCTTGGTATTCTTGGATCAAATCTATAATGTATGGCCGAACCGTGACATTTTCCAAGATAGGACTACGGACAGAGTCATTCACACTAATGTCCAGATTTGCCAAGTCTTCAAGTAGCTTCCATTCCTGCACTAACATGCATGCTAATAACCCCGGAGGTCTTCTACTCAAAGCATCGGCCACTACATTCGCTTTACCCGGGTGGTATTGAATGGTACAATCATAGTCTTTCAAAAATTCCATCCAACGCCGTTGCCTTAGATTCAGCTCCTTTTGGGAAAAGAGATACTTGAGACTCTTGTGATCGGTAAACACATAGAACTCCACCCCATAAAGGTAATGATGCCAAATCTTAAGTGCAAACACGACCGCCGCAAGCTCCAAGTCGTGCGTGGGATAATTCTTCTCATGCTCCTTCAATTGCCTTGATGCATAGGCAATGACTTTCTTGTGCTGCATGAGTACACACCCAAGTCCAACGTGTGAGGCATCACTATACACCTCATACCCATAAGGTCCAGATGGCACAGTAAGGACAGGGGCTGTAGTAAGCCTCTTCTTCAGTTCCGTGAAACTGATCTCGCACTTATCACTCCATACAAACTTGGCGTTCTTCCTTGTCAGGTGAGTAAGCGGTGCTGCAAGGCTAGAGAAACCCTCTACGAATCTCCTGTAGTAGCCTGCCAACCCAAGAAAGCTGCGTATCTCAGTAATACTCTTGGGCCTCGCCCAACTCATAACTGCTTCGATCTTCTTCGGATCTACCGAGATACCTTCTGCAGAAACAACGTGGCCTAGGAATGCCACCTCTTCCAACCAAAACTCACACTTGCTAAGTTTGGCGTATAGCTTGTGCTCTCTTAGCATTTCCAAAGCAAGGTGTAGGTCGCGTGTGTGATCTTCCCTTGTTTGGGAATAGACCAAAATGTCATCAACAAATACAATCACGCACCTATCAAGATATGGCCGGAACACCCGGTTCATCAAATCCATAAAGGCTGCCGGCGCGTTCGTGAGTCCAAAAGGCATCACCAAGAACTCGTAGTGTCCATACCGAGTCCGGAAAGCAGTTTTGGGAATATCTTCCGCCTTAATCTTCAACTGGTGATAGCCCGATCGAAGATCTATCTTTGAGAAAAACCTCGCTCCTTTCAACTGATCGAACAAGTCATCAATTCTAGGCAATGGGTACCTATTCTTTATAGTGACTTTGTTCAGTTGCCGATAATCAACGCACATCTGCATCGAGCCATCCTTCTTCTTAACAAATAACACCGGGGCACCCCATGGTGAGACACTTGGTCGAATGAAACCAAGGCCTTGTAATTCCTCCAACTGAGTCTTCAACTCTTTGAGTTCAATAGGGGCCATTCTATACGGAGCCCTGAAAATAGGAGCTGTGCCTGGTGCAAGCTCGATCACAAACTCAATCTCCCTGTCTGGAGGCAATCCTGGCAACTCCTCTGGAAATACATCCAGGAATTCATTCACAACCGGAATAGTCGATGAGTCCTTTGCCTTGGGGTTGGCTAAGCTCAACGCCGCAAAACGAGCAATATCTCTACCATTCAACCCCCGAAAGTGAAATGGTTTTCCTTCTACCGGCTTGAAGAGTACCATCTTCTCAAAGCAAGCTACATGCCCATGATGCGCTGCTAACCAATCCATTCCCAATATAACATCAAAGTCTTGGAATCCAAGGACGATGAGATCAACCGCCAACTCGTGGCTTCCAACTTGGACCACACTATTTCTATACACTTTCTCTGCCAATACTGTTTTGTCGAGAGGGGTCGAAATGGCTAACTCCGGTTTTAGCTGTCTAGGCTCCTCAGAAAAGCCTTCTGAAAAACTCGGCGAGACAAACGAATGAGTAGACCCGGTATCAATCAACACTCTAGCCAAATACTCATTGACTAGTAGGGTTCCTGAAATTTTAGCTAGCGGAGTTAATCCATGCATCAACAGCGTATACGTGTAGGTATATATACATATAGAACATGCCGAGTACGTACACAAAGAATATAGCATAACATAACAATCACGAATAAAGAAAATAACTCCAAACGCGTACCTTGCACCACATCATCAGATGCAAGTGCATCACCCTCTGTCAAAGCAAATACACGCCCCTGGTTCGCCTGGCGAGACTGAGGTGTAGACCGGGTAGTCTGAGATGACGCCTGATATGATCCTGCTGGGCGTGCTGGTGGCCTAATCCCCTGAGACTGGCCTGGTAAATGCCGGGTAGGGCAATCCCTGATCACGTGGCCCTGGCGACCACAGTGAAAACATCCACCCGATGCTCTTAGGCAATCCCCTGCTGGGTACCTTCGGCTGCATGAAGGGCAGGCCTCGTGTGTGCGGGTAGGAGGGGCCTGAGGTGGAGCATATCTCGCCACCTGAGGTGCAACTGGCCATGGGGCCGGGAGAGCTTGAGGTCGAGGTGCCTGTGGCACGTACTGCCGTGGTGCTGGGGCCGCATAAGTCGGCCTCATCGGTGGTGCTGGCCATGTATACTGATAAGGGCCGGTACGAGCCCGCCTCTCTAGAGGTGCTGAACTACTGGCTTGGCCTCTCACCAACTCTCTCTTCTTAGACACCGCTTCAGAATTGGCCTCGACCAATAAGGCCTTGTCTACCACTTCAGGGTAGGTAGCATGCCTGAAAACGGAAACCTTCTCCATAATAACATCCTCGAGCCTTTGCTCAAATCTTCTCGCCTTCATTGCCTCAGTAGCAACCATATGAGGTGCAAATCTCGATAATTCTGAGAACTTGGCCTCATAAGCGGCCACAGACATCGAACCTTGCTCAAGGTTGATGAATTCTCTCTCTTTCTTTTCCCGTGCACCGATCGGAAAATACTTCTTGTAAAAAGTATCTTTGAACTCCTCCCAAGTCCAAGGTTGACCCTGCATGGTCAAATCTCGCGTCCTCAATGCGGACAACCACCAATGGTGGGCTTCACCCTCTAGCATGAAAACTGCCCACTCTACTTTCTCTTCCTCTCTAGGAGAGAGAACTGCGAATATTTTCTCCACCTGGAGGATCCAAGCCTCCGCAGTAAGAGGGTCCACACTCCCATGGAAGGATGGAGGCCTCAATCTCCGGAATGCCTCAACTCCAGCTGTACGATGTACTGGAGCTCCGGGCGGTGGAGTAGGTGCCGCTGATGCCGGTATAGTTTGCCGAGCCGCCAGGATGGCGAGTGTCTCAGCAATAGAGCCTAAGACCTGAGAGAGGTCCGGCTGCTCATCGTCATCCCGTGAAGAAGAGGAAGCTCTAGTATGTGGCCCACGACCCCGTGTGTTCCGTCTCATGACTAAAGTCCTGAGAATAATAACACCACATGAGTCTAACTTGAAACCACAGTTTATTTCAATGCCATTTCACAATAATTCAATTTGTATTAGTTGTATAATACTAATATACATCATATCAAGTCATCAGAGTATTCATCACATTATACTTATACTTTAGTGTTCTAGCGTACCTAGGAACCGTACTTGGTTAAAGCAACCATTTTATACTAAGACTAAAGTTTAGTCTTACACTTGGAACTAGACTCTCTCCCGACTTACTTCCTTCCTAACTTGTTTCCTAACATATGCTCTTGTCAAGCCGTGGTATGAGATTCTAAGTGACCCTAGAGACCTAAAGCCTAAGCTTTGATACCACTTCTGTCGCGACCCAAAACCCACCCTAGGAGTTAGAGTGAACTTTGGACGACTAATCATGGCTTACATGACTTGCTTGACAAACCAACCTGCAAAAACCCACAGAGCATATACAATAGAGGATGACAGCGGAAACATGACTATAAAACACAGCAGAAGTCTAACAACCTCTAAGTATATACACATGGTCCAAGTTTAATACAAAGAAATCAAAACAAAGAAAGTGCGGACATGCCCGCCAAAATACATGGATATAATCACTCATGCTCACCCACAGCTAATCCACTCAGAATCTAACACCACCTACTGATAACCCTCTACAGGAGGTTCCTCCAAAGGCTCCTCGACGTACTCCTCCTCCACCCATGGACCAGGAGCACAAACATCAAATGGAGCAGCAGTTCCCTCAGAACCTGCCGACATAAGAAGTACGGCTGAGCATGGAATACTCAGCGGGTACTAAATACTAACCAACAGTCATAGTATACAGATAGCATACATAAAGTAGGAAATAAATTGCATATATAGAACAGGAACAATTTATATCATACAAGGAAGTAAAGCAATTTATATTCATGCTTGCATTCAGAAAAACTGATAAAACCCTTGAAAACATCGTGCACTTAACTTGACTTGAAATACCCTTTGCGTGATTGGGAACTTGTTAACCGTGTCATGCTTGTAATGCTTGCATCATGCGTGCCATGTCATGTCATGCGTGTCATGCGAGTATCATGCTTGCTTGTTCATAATTTAAACATGTTCACATGCCTAGTTGCCGTTCATAGCCCGTCGCAACTAGTACCCTGTACACTGAATGATATGCCTAGTTGCCGTTCATAGTCCGTCGCAACTAGTACCCTATATGCAGATGGGTATGCCTGGTTGCCGTTCATAGCCCGTCGCAACTAGCATCCATGCGAGATGTGAATGCCTAGTTGCCGTTCATAGCCTGTCGCAACTAGCATCCATGCGGAATGTGAATGCCTAGTTGCCGTTCATAGCCCGTCGCAACTAGCATCCATGCATGTCATGCCATGCAGAGTTATGCGTGTCATGTGATGCTATGCTATGCATGTCATGCCATGCTATGCTATGCGTGTCATGCGATGCTATGCATGTCATGCGAGGGGATGGGAGACCTTTCCCTATGCAATGCTTGATTGTCTTGCCCTTGTCAAAAGTGAAGTGAAACATATCTTAGGATATGCCCCACCTCTACGTCCCATACTTAAAACATCGGTAAATCACGTCATTTCATGAGTGCTCGTGAGATCGTGTGCATACTTGCATTTGGAATTAAATATGGCAATTTGGGGTAATTCACAAAGCATAGCATATAACAATTTAAGTGAGTAATAATCTACACATTTTAAGAAATGTAAGAAACACACTATCATGAACCCTAACAAATTTCAAGAGCAATTAAGCATGGGTTCCCTTAATTTATCGTTTATTTTGTTCACCTTGGCATTTCATCAAACATGGGGTGTGTTCATTATTCACTTAAACCTAGATCATGCTTTTCTAGGTGGGTTACGCTCACATCACACTTTTATGTTCATTATTAGTACAATGCCCTTTCCCATTCGTTCATCACATCATCCACACGGCATCCATTCGCCAACATCCATCTCCATTCACCATTCATACCACCAATCTCATAACACATATATAAGTGAAGGAAAACAAGGAGAAACAAAGGAAAAAGGGAAGCTATAACTAGGAGGGTAGTAAGAAGTACCGACCTTGATCAAATGAGGAAGAAATCCCCTTCCAAAAACGACCGTGAGTTGCTGCCCTAGCTTGAGGAGATGCTCCTCACGAGTTTGTGCCTTGATCTTGAAGAAAAATGGGCTTGAGTTGAGTGTGGGTTCACAAACCCTTGATTTCTCTCCAAAATGGAAACCCTAGGTTTAGGAATCGCCCTCTCCTCTCTTCTTATCTCCCAATCTCTCTAAGTGTCGAAATGAAGCCCTCAAGGCTGGGGTTAAACTCTTAAGGTAAGAGTAAACCGACCAAAAGACCATAATACCCTTACTGAAATTTCTGCAAAAACGCGAGTACCGAGCGATCGGTGTTAATGACCGATCGATCGGTTGCCTACCGATCGATCGGTTTCATAACCGAGCGATTGGTTAAAATTTCACTCTCTGGAAAATTTCCCCATACAAAAATCTTGACCAGTCGATAGCCTCCGAGCGATCGGTTTTGGACCGATCGATCGCTCCATGGACCGAGCGATCGGTTGCTTGCAGGTCCAGACTGTTTTCGCCATAACTTTTGACTCGTTCGTCCGATTTTGACGATTCAACTTGCGTTGGGTTCATACTTCGAAAACGAACATTTCTGACATTTCAGAATTTCCAATTTCTTCCTTAATTATTAATTATACCTCTTTAAAGGCAAAATGGCAACGAAAGTGTCATGCATTAAATGTGAAAAAGTCCGGGGCTCTACAACATGTAGGAGGTATCGTGAAATGACGAGATTGTCAAGGGAAATGCTGGATGTCTGAGGACATGCAGGAGGTAATGTCCTGGTATGATGAGATTGTCATAGGGCACACAGGATGTCAAGGATACATGGGAGTGTTGAAAGGGACATGCAGGAGGTATTGCAGTATGACGAGATTGTCAAGAGATACACAGGATATCTGGGGACCTGCAGGAGGTAATGCCGCGGTATAATGAGATTATCAAGAGGAACACAGGATGTTTGTGGACATGCAGGAGGTAATGCCACGGTATAAAGGGATTATCAAGGGGCACATAGGATGTCAAGGACACACGGTGGTGTCGAAAGGGACATGCGAGAGGTATCGCGGTATGACGAGATTGTCAAGTGATACACAGGATGTGTCGGGACATGCAGGAGGTAATACCACAGTATGACGAGATTATCAAGGGGCACACAAGAAGTCAAGGACACACGAGGGTGTCGAAAGGGTGTGACATGTCTAAAAGGCACTAGCTGGATTGATTTTGAAATGGCCCAAGGGTGATAGATTTTGATGATGTCGTACAGGGTGTAAAGGCGATGATGCTTTCGCATGACTCTATTGACTGTGACTCGTGGGGATGCATGGTGTCAACTCCTTCTGCTTGTCTTACCGGGGCTTCTCGATGCAAGTTGGTACGACCAGGTCTCGGTACCAGAAGCTCTGTTTTTGAAAATATTTTTAGAAAAGTGTTATGGATTTTTGCAAAAGAAAGAATGCTTAGCTAGCTTTTTAGATTTTTCAAGAAATTACTTTTATCAGGGCTTAGGGGATTTTGTAGTCTGTCTTTTACTCTCGGAGAGTGGAGTATGACCCAGAAGAGGTTTTGTCACCTCTGGGGATGTTTGGGGATAGATATGTTTGTCATGCTGCTGCTCGAGATTGGGGACTCTGGCTGGGGAGAAGCTTGTTGAAGAGTAATTGTAGACTTCTACTGGAGATCTGCTGGGGAGTGAAACTCTATTATAGACTACTGCTGGGGAGTTTGTTTCTCACTAGGATTTGTTGGGGATTCGGTGAGACTGATTGCTCCTGGATTTTGTTTCCAAACTGCTCTTCAGCTTTTTGTCTCTTTTGACCATTGGAATGACCAAGTCATGGAGTTCGCATAATTTTTGTGCAATGAGGCAATTTTTGGTTTTTCTATCTGGGGTTGTGTGATTTTTATGCAATAAGCCCGTTGCCACTTTTCACTCATGCCTGCGATTTGTTGGGGGAAATAGATCTTCTCCATTTATTGCCCTGAATGGCGCTCTGCTGACGATTTGTGTTCCGCTAGAGATGTAGATGTTATATTATTCTTGCACTCGTAGTTTCTAGGGGGCTAGGAAGACATAGAGTGTGATGAAATGTAGGCTAGGGTATCGAAGTTTGGGATACCCTCAGATTTCTCCTATTGCAGTTAATCTATACTTTCCTGAGGATTTCCGGTGGAGATATTTTTTTTTGTCTCCGCTGGAGAATTTTCAACTTTGATAGAGGCTGACTTTGGAGAGATTGACTCCATTGGGGGGAGTTTTCGGGAGAGGTTGTCTCTGCTTGAAGAATGTTTCCGGGAGAAGTTGTCCCCAAAAGATCCCTGCATAGAGGTTGATTCTGCTGGGGAAAGAGTCCGGAGAGGTTGTCTCTATGGGGAGCCTCTGACTTTGAGAATGTTTCAATTTCTATTTTGGGTTTTCCTTTTATGAAAATTTTGTACCCTTCAAAATTGACTCCATTGGGTAAATTGGGAGAGTTCCAACTTTGCTGGGGGAAATTTTTTTAGTTTGGGGGTACTTTAGAGAGATTTTGAGTCTACTTGGGAGATGATTCTGGGAATATCTTGATTCTTTTAGCGACTGCACCTGATTTTCAGGTTGCCTACGTACCCTTTACAGGATCAGGTTGTAAGCACCCAAGTTTTACAACATGCCTTAACCATGGTTATCCCCAGTTGAGTCCCAATCAAGCCCAAAACCCTACGCAAACCTTGATCAAATCCTTGGCCTAATCCTAGGTGAACCCTAGGCCTAACCCTAAAACATACCCTAAGTAAGACCTTAGCCTAACCCTAGTCACACCCTGGTCAAACCCTAGTCAAATCCTAGGTAAACTCTAGCTAAACCTTAGCTTAACCCTAGGTAAACCCTAGTCTAACCTTAGGAAGGATCCAAAAACCCTAAAATTAGGAGCCTAAAACCTTTGTAGGCCCAAACAGTGGGCCAACGTAGACCCGTTGGTGTGGGGCCCAGTGGCCCAAGTTCAAAATTCCAGTAATGAAGGTAATACCTTTACTGCCATTACCTTAAATAGTAACTGCTATAGTGTATCAAGCCAAGTGAGAATAGGTTGGGCTATTTTTGGAAAAAACATCAATAATGACGGTAATACTATTATTGCTATTAATTCTTTGGCTTAATTCAGTAATAACGGTAATGGTATTATCACCATTGTCTGATTTCTGTAATTCCTCACCTGGCACCCCTCCTGGACCACTGTGCTCCATCCCCACAATTTCTAGAATACCTGTGGTTAACCCCAGACTAACCCTGGGTCTCCCTCCAACTCTATTTAAACACCCCTCCTCCTTGGTACATGGACACTCCAAAAACCTCCAAGGTGAAACTCTGCTAGAGTTCAACCAGGCCAATCCCAGCCATCTCAACCACTTTCTCCTATCCTAAGCAGATCCCCAGACCATCTAGGAGCCTTACCAGGCTGCCTCACACCTGTCCTAACTTTGCACTGCCACCGTACGCCACCCCCTTTCACTGAGAAGGCCGTAGCAGCAGCGTAGGATCCCCTACCCTTTCTTCTTATTTTCTGAATACTGTAAGACCCCTGGTCCTACTCCAGGGGTCCTCTATCTTCATTTTTATTCATGTTTTGTATTTCCAAACCAAGGACAGGGGTCCCTTATCTTCCTCATAGGTATGGGGAACCCCCTTGAGGTTTTCAAGCGTGGCATCAATGCCCACTAGTGAACAAGAGTCCCCTTAGTCTTCTAGGGGTCCCTTGAGCCATGAGGGATCCTCTGGAACACCCTGGTGCAACCTCCCGTAGGAAAAAAAATCATTTTCTAGAAATATTCCAGAATGGCGGTAGAATAATTACTGTAATTCTTGTACCTCTTAATTATAGTAGCTTTACAACCATTTTTGGTGGCCCTGGTCCATTCTAAGGCCATGGTTGGACTCCTTAGTCCTCCTCTGTCTACCCTGGTCATTCCAGGGTCATCCCAGCTGCTTAACCACGGTTAGATTGGCCTGAAACCAAGTCTGGGCCCAGACTAGGTAGGAGGTCACTCTAGCTCCTACCATGCTCTCTCGGCCCACCCTGACTAGCTTGGACCTTTAACTAGGGTTAACCTAACCCTGGTTAACTTTTAACCATGGTTAAACACCCTTTAACCCTTGGAAAATTCTAGAAATTTCCAAAAACATTCAAAATCATGCTAAGTTTTCAAAATGTCCTGCTTTGACCTCTTTACCATGGTTAGCAGCCCTAACCATGCTTACTTTACCCATTTAACTCCATTTAGCAACCCTAATCTTGGTTAAATCCAATTTTTGGCCTATCGAGCCTAATCTCTTAGCCAATCGGGCTCACCCTTGGCCTACTGAGCCCAACCTCAGCCTCTGAGCTTTCCCTTGTTACCTTTAACCGTGGTTAGCAACCCTAACCATGGTTAGTTTGACCTTTAACCCCGGTTACCAACCCTAAACTCGATTAATCTACCCTTGACCTACAGGGCCTAAACCCTAGTTTATCAAACTAATCCTAGTCTATCAGAGTAATCCTTAGTCTATAGGACTAACCTTAAGCCTACCCGGCTTAAATCATGCACTTGACCAACCCGGTCAACCAAACCCTAGTCTACTGGACTATTCCATTAGCCATCCTTGGTGCTCACACACACACCCCTTAGCCTTGGCACGGGCTCATGTGTAAGAACTATGCTAGGTCTGGTCTCACCCTTGTGAGTACGTAGGCAGTCCAACCCGGGTTTGACCCTAGTTAGCTTTCTCCTTCTTGGCTTAGCATTTTCTTAAACACTTAGGCATTTGAACAAAACTTGATTAAAATTGGCTTGCACCTAGAAAGTAGGGAACCATTAAAAAATAGAAGTCTCAAGGTGCCTAACACCTTTCCTGAAATTAACCGAACCTCTTACCTAGACCTCTAACGCAAACTAAGACCTTTTCGACATCCCGGGGACTTATCCCTTCTGAATTAATAGGTGGCGACTCTAAATAAACCATAATTTTAATGAGGGAGTGAAATCCCGCGCTCACAGCTCTAGTAACTCTGCTGGAGATCGTACTTAGGGTTCAACCTGGAACCTAGGTCTAAGCCAATCAAAATCAACTTTATTCAAATGTCTAAGTATTTAACTTAATACTAATCATTTCATCTTTTTGATTTAATTGTGTACTATGTATATCATACATAGCATAGTAGTATAAATGTCCTGTTAAACTCAGTAGTTAGGCTTATTATGCTTACAGCTGGTGGATGATTATCCTCAATGTCAGAAGCTTAAAAGTTTTGGAGGTTCGCAAAATTACGCCTGGTGGGTGATTACCCTTAAGGAAGGATTTTGAATGTTCCTGCTTACACCAATCGTCCCTTTTCAGGTATGTTCAATACCGGGAATCGAACATACGGTGTCAAGTGATCTCCTATCTTGCTAGGAAGACACTTGTATCAACCCATCATTCATACATTTAGAGCAGGTTAAGGTATAGTTTACAAGTAGCCCACCCGTAGAGGATTACTCTGAACCCTAACCTGCTTGCACCCTATACCTATCCCCAATCATGGTTGACTATCTGTGCACATTCTACCCTGATAAGCACCCATCCAGGGGCATGTAATGAGCCAAACCTGTGTTTGTAATAAACTACATCCAACCCTGCATCCCAACGTAGCTTATAGGGTTCAAATCTCAAGCAGATAGGTCTCCATAAGACTTATCCCCAACCTTGACCTGATAGGCCCCCGATTCCTAACAACCCGAGTAAAGCACGTCGAGCCTCCGTCGTCTGCTCTATTGGATCACATATGCCTTGTCACACCCAATAAAAAAAATATATATAATCATCATCATTTTTGCATTTTTCATCTGCATACACTCACATCAAGTCTGTCTCTTGTCTAAGTAGATGGCAGGTCCTTCAGGGATTGTTCAGTCAATTGGTCAATCGTCACAGCCCGTGCATTTAACATCTCAAGCGACATGTGACGACAACCTCTGTGAATTAATTAAGGCATTCACTCTGAGTCAACGTCTCACTTGGGCTCAATACTACAAAACTGGGTCCATGATTAAACCAGACCCGCAGCTCATGAATCCTGTAATCTAGTGTTGGAACTCATCGCATATGGTGTTCTTATTTGGTAAGAATGAACTGTGTCCAACACTGTAAGAGATTCAGTGCATTCTGGGTTTAAACATGGACAGCGAAGTCATAGTACTGCGCTACAAGGTAGCATATCAGGCAGACCTCTCAAGGTTTTTGCATATGAAGCTTGCCTGCTTACAGCACGGTCCTAAAGGCTCTTTTGACCGGATACCCGTAGAGTATCTGGAGAAGCAGTACAAGTGCAAATGGAACCCTGACACCATAACAGCTAAACTTCCCAATCTCAACGCCTTTACAATTATAGCTATGTCTTAGTTGGTATTCCCGAAGTGCCGCAGCCTTGCCGAATCAGTACTAGTAGGGATCATCGAGGACATGCAGAACTCTGGATCAATTGTACTCGTCTTCCTTACATAGCTTCTCAGGGCTCTCAACCAAGAAACAGACCGTAGAAATGGCATCTTCCATGCCAGTACACAACTCTTACATCTCTGGTTGGTAGGACACTTGCCTATAATCATCCCAGTACCAGCCGATCTTTGTGATGCTTACAGTTTATCTTAGAACATTTCTTAGAATTAGGAACATATAGTGACTATAGACGTTAAAATGCTCTACTAGCTTCTCCAAAGCCAGTCAGAGGAGGAGATCATATTCCACTGTGAGTGGCTTATCCTGAAAAAACTACCTCTTGTCGTCATAACTGGAAGATAATGTATGATCCTTGCCAGTCTAACCTACTCCATAGTCTATGCACCAATCCGAGTCCTTCGCCAGTTTGGACTCCCTTAGTGCATCCTGGTGATAGACCGGCAGGGAAATGATTGGGTCATCTTCTCACTGCACTCTGACAGCCTCACTCGACACTTCCAGTCAAATTGGCAAAGCTCTAGAAGAGAAAAATGGCCTGACTTTGTGATTACAAATGGACTACCAACCAATTTAGCATACCGACTGTGGGTAGAAGATCCTAACATTTAATCTGGTATACCAGCACCAAGGGAACTGCCCACACCAGTCTTAGCTCCATCTCATGGAACCATATCCATAGCTAAAATGGCAGTTCCGTAGAAAGACATCTTTTTAGAGAGACAACTCCAGATCCAACAGAAGGAGAAAAGGCTACGAAAGGCCCAACAAGCATTCAGGCAACAAGAACCAAAGTGAAACTGCGACTTTTAAGCCATGTAGGGGTAGGTTGAGCAGCTTGAGTAGATAGTCTAAGCTCTCTAGAAGAGACACAGAAGCAATGCCAGAGAAACCACTGTCATCAGAGCCCAGCTGCACTTCTACCAAGAACAGCTTGACAGTGCAAAGGTTGAGATGACCTCCCGGATCCGACAGTTCGGATCCCAGATGTTCAATGCTATTGACTCAATTGAAAACATGGAGGTTGAGGTCACATCCATCCAACAGTAGATCATGGACCTTAACAGGGTACCCCGGCCACTTGATTTCGCGATCCCTAATGGATCTGCCTAGGATCGAGTCTTTTTCTCTTTTTGAGTCACATAGTCCTATACTCACTTTGCATGGATCAATGAAAAATATTTTTCTAGCATCTTCATCTTGGCATAATGCATATTCATGTTTTAGCCGTTGCATCCTTTTTAGTTGCATGAGTCGACCCATGACTCGTTCTAGGACTGTAATTCTCACAGAATCAGTAGCTGCAGATGCAGTCCTGACCGAGGTACTTGTAATGGAAGAAACATACAACACAACCTCCCTTGACAGTCAATCAGAATCGATGGCGGAACCATCCGATTAACATCAAAGAACCAGTGAGATCCTGCAGTCACATGACAGGGACAACATTGCCATGCAAGCCAAGTTAGATAATGTTCTAGAATCCTTGAAGATTCTTATTGGTATCTGCACTGATGACTCGCCTATCCAAAACTTTACAGAGGAAACCCCTGAACAGCCTCATCCAGAACCACATCAGCCTATCCCTATCATCATTCCCAACCTTAGACCCAGAACAGGAGGGGGTGAAGTAGAATATGATCAGTATGATGAGCAGCCCAAGGCATCGTACGTCAATCAGGATAGGCCATCATCTTCAGACCCTACTCCATCTCTTAGGGATCAACACGAGGAGATCAAGCAGATGAAAGAGGAGATCAGAAGTATGAAGGGAGCATCTGCCAATTCCAGTCTATCTCTTGAGGATCTGACATTCTCATCTGGGGACGCTATTCCCTTAGGGTTCAAAGTGCCAGACTTTGACAAGTACGACGACACAGGCTGCCCAAATAAACATCTACAGTTGTATCTGGGGGACATGCTCTAGCATAACAAGAATCAACCTCTACTCATCCAATACTTTTAGAAATGTTTGAAGGGGGTAGCCCTTACTTAGTGGATGTCGATTGACAAACAACAAATCAAGACTTGGCAGGATGCCATGGACAGCTTTGTCGAGCAGTACTCCTTCAACCAAGAGATTCGGTCTCAGCGAAGCCAACTAGAACAAATGTACCAATGAAACAACGAATCCTTCCTGGAATACGCTACCTACTGGAGGGAGATGGCAGCAAAGATATCCACTCCGATCCCCAAGGAGGAGTTAGCGAACATATTTATGGGTACACTGAAGCAGCCCTACTCTACTTTGATGGTGACTCTACTAGTTGTAGACTTTGGCAACATCGTCAAGACCGGTGCCCGCATCGAGACAGTCATCTAGAGTGGTGCCATTCACTCCAATCTAGGGCTTGCTCTCCCCAGAATAATAGCTCCTATAAGTAGAAATAGTGTTCCCAGGGACCAGAGAACAAAACAAGATTTTTAGATGTTAACTTCTGTAACACCCATCAGATTACCGACTCCAGCCGCTCAGTCTTAACAAGCACCCAGAAGCACCCGACCAGTCAGACAAAACCAGGGGTAGACTGTCCCCCCAAAAACTTTACCCCTCTTCCATACACTCTTGGCCAGTTATTCGATTTTCTGACCAAGCAGGGTTTTCTCGAATTGAGAGGCCCTACCCTTGTCTTACCTCCTGACAAACAAAACAAGAATTACTGAGCCGACCATCATTGTGCCTTTCATTGAAGCCCAGGTCATGCTACAGACTACTGCATCGGTCTGAAGTGCACCATCTAGGATCTTCTGGATAAGGGGAAGGTTGAACTGGCCCCTAGCATTACTAGTATCAACCATGTGTCATTGCCCCCACACAATAGTCAAGTTAATTTTATTGAATGGGAAGAGCCCGAAGTAGGGCAACCAAGACCTAACGCACCCGTAGTCGATGCCGGCATTATCAGGGAATAGAGAAGGAGATAGCAGGGGTATCAGACCAAGAGAAAGAAGCAATGGACTCAACGGTTCTGCTGAAAATTCTAGAAAAGGTAGAAGAGTTCAACATTACTCAGCATGCAGCACCTCGGACTTTTTCCGTACTTAATGAATAGCACTTTTGTAGCCAATTAGCCTTTCACGTAGTTTAATTACTAAATAATGGAAAAATTATAAATTTTGACCCACTAGAAATATTCCTTTTTGAAAGACTAATCCAACCCAAGTTGAATCGTCAAAATCCGACGAACAAGTCAAAAGATATGGCCAAAACAATTGGAACCTACAGAACACCGATCGCTAGGGATCGATCGGTTCACAACCGATCGCTCGATCATTATTAGCGATTGATTGGTCCACAACCGATCGATTGGTAGCTATCGACTGGTTAACTTTTTTGTATAAGAAAAAATTCCAGAGAGCATGTTTTCAACCGATCGCTCGGTCAAAAACACCGATTGATCAGTCATAACCACTGATTGCTCGGTCCTTCGTGTTTTTGCAAAAATTTCATTAAGGGCTTTTTCATCTTTTGGGTATTAAACCCTTGTCTATAAGGACTTGCTCGAGCATTTGGGTCCCCATACACCATCCTTAGAGCATTTAGAGAGAAAGGGAGAGGGAAGAAGAGGGTTTTCCCCTAGGGCATCTTTGGTGAAGAAAATCAAGGGTTTTGAAGACCCAAGATCATCCCTTTGCTTCGAATCATCAAATCCACCCTCAAGCTCATGGAGGAATCCTTTTTTAAAGCTAGGGCAGCGTGCTTCAAGGTATTCCTCAAAGCGTTTCTTCCCCACTCAAGCATCCTTCAGGCAAGGGTCCCCATTTTCCAAGATTATAGCTTCAATCAAGGGTTTCCACCTAAGATCAAGCCTTGATTTCAAGGTTAGTACACCCTACTAACTTCCTTAGCAATAACCTAGGTTTTCTATTTTAAATGATGATTCTTGATCTTATGTTTCCTTCCTTTTGAAATATGCCATTTCCCTAAAATGTAAACAAGATAATAATGAATGTTGTGATGTGTGGATGAATGAGGGGTTGAGGCGATTGGATGCCGGGTTGTATGAAATATGAGGTGTGTGATGAAAAGGGTGGAAGAACATTCTACAAATAATGAACTTACCTTGATGATGTGATGGAAAATATGCACTAAAAAGAGTAAATGAAACTACTAAGGAATGTTGCACGCCGGGTGTTTGATAAAATGCCTAAACTAGAAGTAAATGATTTAAATGAAGAAAATGAAAGTTGGCCTTATGCAATTGTTCTTATAAATGATGAATTGACCAAATGCCATGTAGATTATCCAAATTCTCACATATTATACAATGAATTGAAATGCGATGCACTATCCTTCATGTCATACATGTCATCATGGTTGGCACTATTGACAAGAACACAAGCACGCATGCATGCATGAACCAGGTTTTCTAAGAGTATTTGTACATGATAAATCAAACAAGAAAATAAGGAGGTTGGTAGCCCAAGTGAAGGGTACTAGCCTCTGGCTCACTAGAAAATGAAACAATTACATGTCAAGGAGGTTGGTAGCCCAAATGAAGGGTGCTAGCCTCTGGCTAATAAGTGAAAGGAAACAAGTACATGTCAAGGAGGTTGGTAACCCAAGTGAAGGGTACTAGCCTCTGGCTCACAAGTATACAAGTCAAGCAAATCAAGAACAAGCAAGACATATGATTTCTAACAAGATGAGACACGCATGCCTGATTTTCACAAGTAAGAACGAAATATAAAACAGGTTTCCGAACATGAGTTTTACCAGAGTTTTCGCATTCATGCATGCATATCAAGATATTTATATTGCTTCATGTTCAATACTATTTATCTTATGCTATTAGTATTGCTTTAAATCAGTATTTTGTATTGTGTTCACGGCTGTTGTGCTTTTGTTATTGCTATGGTTAGCTAGTAACTTGTACTTGCTGAGTATTCCATGCTCAGCCATACTTTTATGTCGGTAGGTACCATGGATGTCATCGACCTTGAGCCTTGCGTGAAGAGAGGGAGCCACCTATCCCGTTGTAGTCTTAGGAGGATAGGGATTTGGATGTGTGGCCATATTCCTTTTTGTATTTTCATAGGTGGGCATGTCCACCTTTACTTTGATTATGTGTTGCACATAAACTTGGAATACTAAGATGGTTTATGAGAAAAGAAAAAGTTAGTTCCCGTTTCCGCATTCATGATATAGTTTCTGCACTTTGATTATTATTTTATTATATCATGTTTAGCCATGTTTATTACAGGATGGTTTGGCAGATATGTATAGCCACACGGGGGTATTTTGGGGCGCAACAGAAGTGGTATCAGAGGTTTAGGCATTAGAGTCCCTAGGGCGCTTAGTACTCAATACCATAATTGAACAAGGCATTAGGTGTTATGAAAGAGTTGTATTCCTAGTGTAGACTAACAAGTTAGTCTTAGTTAAAATAGGTTGAACTTCAACCAAACTTGGAGTCCTACGCTAGGAACACGGATTGTATGTTATGCTTTTGCTATGTTACTGTGTGTGCTTTATTTTGTGCTTGGTGAATATGTATTGAGCAAATTGTGCAACTATTACTAAATTTGTATCTATCATCCTTAGGAGTAATCATGAAGCGTGGTGCACGGGGCTATGGTTACAATACTCGGGGCAATTGAAGTGATTCTCCATCAGGTGATGATCAACCTGACTTTGCCTAAGCCTTTACATCAATAGTCGAGACTTTGGCTATGCTAGCGGCAAGGCAACTAGCTACTCCACCTAATGCGGCACTTATACCTACTCCTCCTAATCGAGCACAAGCTGGAATAGAGGCTTTTTAGAGGATGAGGCCTCTAACCTTTTGTGGAAGCATTGATCCACTTGTGGCCGAAGGATGGATTCGGTAATTAGAAAAGATATTTTCGGTGTTGGCGCCTACGGAGGAAGAAAGGGTTACATGGGCCGCCTTCATGCTTGAAGGTGAGGCCGATCATTGGTGGAAGTCTGCACCCAGGACCCGGGAGTTGTCCCGACAGGGTCAAGAATGGACTTGGGGAGAGTTCTTGGACGTCTTCAACAAGAAGTACTTCCCAATAGGGATGAAAGAGAAGAAAGAGGTCGAATTCATTACCTTGGAGCAAGGTAATATGTTAGTAGCCGCTTTTGAGGTTAAGTTATCGAAGCTATCTCAATTTACTCCACATATGATAGCTACCGAGGCTATGAAAGCCAAAAAATTTGAGAGGGGTTGAAGACCTACCTCAAGGACCGAGTTTCGATGTTCCAGCATATGACCTATGCCGAGGTAGTGGACAAGGCACTATTAGTAGAGGCTAATTCTGAAGAGTTCTTCAAGAGAAGAGGGATGAAGAAAGGCCAGTCCAGTGGCTCTGTTTAAAAGAGAGCTAGGACTATGTCATACCAGCTCGTAGGGCCGGCTCAGTCACAGAGGATGTATTCGGCACCACTGGCTCCCCACCCTTTTACTCCATCGGCTTTTCATCCGGTTCTCACTCAGGCTCCTCGCCCCGTAGTGACTCAGGCTACGGGTTATGCTCCTCCCACCTATTCATATGATGTCTGCACCCTTTGTGGAATGAGTCATCCAATAGGGGAATGCCGGAAGGCTACCGGAGGCTGTTTTCATTGTGGTGACCAAGGCCACATGATTCGGGATTGCCCCCGACGTCATCTACCCGCTCAGTATCAGAGGAGTAGGCCCCCTATTAGGCAGATATCTTAGCAGGGCTCTTCCCAGGCTTCGAGGGCCTCACCGTCTACGCGGCCACCTCGCCAAGCCACCCAGGGCCAAGTTTTTGCCCTATCTGAGAGACGCACGTGCATTCGAAAATGTCGCGTAAGGTACACAAGAATTCTAGAGTTTAAGTTGTGAATAATTTCTATGGTTTGATGAGTTGTTAATTATACTAGGGGTTACCTATGTATGATGTATGTTTTTGTTTGAAATCTATTGATGTTATTGTTTAATTGCACATGTGCCTTATTAGTGAACGAGTGTCTTGCCCGAGTGTTGATCGACACAGGATCCACTCACTCCTTTGTCTCACCCAGTTTTGCAAAGGGCTTTTTGACTGAGGCTGGTCAGTTGGAACTGGAGTTGACCATTGCAACTCCACTTGGCAAGTCAGTTGATACGAATAAAATATTTAGAGATTGTGTGGTTCAAGTGGGGGAGAATGAACTGTTAGCCGACCTCATCATCCTTGATTTTCAAGACTTGGATTTTGATGTCATCCTAGGGATGGATTGGTTGTCAAACCACCACGGCCATGTTGCATGCTTTGAAAAGATGGTGAATTTCAAGCTGAAATGAGTAAAACCATTTCACTTTCAGGGATTGAAGGAAAGAGATATTGCCCACTTTGCAGCCTTGAGCTTAGCAAACCCAAAAGTACAAAACTCCTCGGCCATTCCAGTTGTGAGTGAGTTCGTCGATGTGTTTCTGGAAGAACTTCCCAGATTGCCTCCTGATAGAGAGATTGAGTTTGCTATAGAGCTTACTCCGAACACAACTCCAATTTCAAGGGCACCATATAGGATGGCCCCAATAGAGCTTGAAGAATTGAAGAAGCAAATTGACGAGTTACAACAACTTGGTTTCATCCAACCAAGTGTGTCACCATGGGGAGCTCCAATCCTCTTTGTAGAGAAGAAGGATGGGTCGATGAGAATGTGCATCAACTACAGTCAGTTGAACAAGGTCACTATCAAGAATCGTTATCCCTTACCATATATAGACGACCTATTTGACCAACTGAAAGGAGCAAGATTCTTCTCCAAGATTGATCTTAGATCGGGGTATCATCAATTAAAGATCAAGGTGGAAGATGTTTCGAAGACAGCTTTCAGGACTCGGTATGGGCATTACGAATTCCTTGTCATGCATTTTGGGCTTACGAATGCATAGGCGGCGTTCATAGACCTAATGAACCGGGTGTTCCGATCATACTTGGATCGATGTGTGATTGTGTTCATTGACGACATCTTCGTGTATTCCTAGACACGGGATGATCACGCACGAGACCTCCGCCTTGCTCTGGAGATGTTGAGAGAGCATATGTTATATGCCAAGTTAAGTAAGTGTGAATTCTGGTTAGAGAAGGTAGCATTTCTCGGACATGTAATGTTAGTTGAGGGCATTTCTGTTGACCTGGCGAAGATAGAGGTAGTTATGAGCTGGGAGAGACCCAAGAGTGTCACCAAAATTTGGAGTTTCCTGAGATTAGTGGGCTACTACAAGAGATTTGTGGAGGGATTATCCAGTTTGGCTGCACCTCTCACTTACTTGATGGGAAAAAGTGCCAAGTTTGGTTGGAGTGAAAAATGTGAAGTGAGCTTCCAAGTGTTGAAGAAACACCTTACCACGGCTCCCGTCCTCTCCGTGGCTGGGGTGGTGATTTTGTCGTTTATAGTGATGCCTCCCACGCGGGATTGGGGTGTGTACTCACGTAGCACGGTAGAGTCATTGCCTATGCCTCCAGGCAATTGAAGGAGCATGAGAAGAATTATCCCACTCATGATTTGGAGCTTACTGCAGTTGTGTTTGCCTTGAAGATTTGGTTTGGTGACATTATCTCTATGGGGATCAGTTCGAGGTATTCACAGACCATAAAAGCCTTAAGTATTTGTTTTCCTAGAAAGAGCTGAACCTGAGGTAAAGAAGATAGGTAGAGTTTTTGAAAGACTATGAGTGCTCCATTCAATACCACCTGGGTAAAGCGAATGTGGTTACGGATGCATTGAGTAGGAAGTCACATGGGCTTGTCGCATACATGATGGTTCAAGAATGGAAATTGTTGGACGATGCTTCCAACCTCAACATTAGCTTTGGACATCCTACTCATAGGCCATTGATGGCAAATGTCATGGTGAAGCCGTGCATCATAGATCGGATCCGAGAGTTGCAAGCAGTGGATGCCGAGTTGATCGCTTTCTATGACAAGGCGGTTAGCAAAGGAAGCAAAGATTTCACCACGAACGGTGATGGGGCAATCACGTTCAAAGGTAGACTTTGTGTCCCGGCCAATGAAGAGCTTTGAAAAGAAATTTTGGATGAAGCTCACCGATCCAAGTATACAGTTCATCCCGAGGGTACAAAAATGTATAGAAACTTGAAGGGGCACTTTTGGTGGCGGAACATGAAGAGAGAAGTGGCCGAGTATGTGTCTAAGTGCTTGGTGTGCCAGCAAGTGAAAGCCGAGCACAGGAGACCAGCAAGACTTTTACAATCTCTCCCTATTCCCAAGTGGAAATGGGAACATATCTCTATGGACTTCATTGTGGGGTTGCTGAAGACGGTTAGAAACACCGATGCTATATGGGTTGTAGTTGACAGACTCACGAAGTCTGCCCATTTCTTGCCATACCGGACTACATTCAACTCAAATTAGTTAGCAGCGCTATACATCAAGGAAATAGTTCAGTGACACGGGATACCAGTGAGCATTGTGTTGGATAGAGATCCTCGATTCACTTCCAGGTTCTGGAAGAGCTTTCAGAGTGCCATGGATTCCCGGTTGGACTTTAGCACGACCTTCCACCCAAAGACGGATGGGCAAACCGAGCGAGTGAATCAGGTTATTGAAGATATGCTCCAGGCATGTATACTAGATTTCAAGGGAAGTTGGGAAGATCACCTACCTTTGGTGGAATTCGTCGACAACAATAGTTACTAGCCAAGTATACAGATGGCGCCTTTTGAGGCTTTGTATGGGAGAAGTTACAGATCCCCGTTGTATTGGGAAGAAGTTGAGGAAAGGAAGGTGTTGGGCCCCGAATTAATTGAACAGACCGCGGATAGGGTTAAGCTTATCCGAGAGAGGTTGAAGACCGCACAGGATAGACAGAAGAGCTACACCGATAACCAAAGGAGAGACCTTGAATTTCGACTTGGCAACTTTTTTTTGGTCAAGATTTCACCAACCAAGGGTGTTATGAGATTCGGGAAGAGAGGCAAGCTTAGCCCGAGTTATGTGGCCCCGTTCGAGATCATCACTAGAGTCGGTGAGGTGGCTTACCGTGTTGCTTTGCCCGCTCATATGGCGGTGGTCCACAACGTGTTTCAAATCTCCATGCTTTGGAAGTATATCCCGGACCCTTCTCATGTCATCGACCTTGATTTGATAGAAATCTGAGAAGATCTTACACTACTTGAGCAACCAGTTCAGATCTTGGACAGGCGAGATCAAGTCTTGCGCAACAAGACCATTCCCTTAGTACTTGTGAGATGGCAGCACCATTCAGTAGCGGAAGCTACATGGGAACGGGAGGTCGAAGTGAGACTAAAATATCCTCAGTTATTTGTTTAGAACCTTGACATTCCCTTGTATATTGTTGTGGTTTTGTGCATGTATGTATCGTCCAAATTTCGAGGAAGAAATTTTTGTAAGGGGGGAGAATGTAGCACCTCGGACTTTTCCGTACTTAATGAATAGCACTTTCGTAGGCAATTGGCCTTTCACATAGTCTAATTAATAAATAAGGGAGAAATTAAAAATTTTGAAATGACAAAAATGTTCCTTTTCGAAAGATGAATCCAACGCCAGTTGAATCATCAAAATCTGACTAACAAGTCAAAAGATATGGCCAAAACAATTGGAACCTGCAGAACACCGATTGCTAGGGATCGATCGGTTCACAACCAATCGCTCGGTCATTATTAGTGATCGATCGGTCAACAACCTATCGATCGGTAGCTATCGACTGGTTAACTTTTTTGTATAGGTAAAAATTCCAGAGAGCATGTTTTCAACCGATCGCTCAATCAAAAACATCGATCGCTCGGTTGGGCACCGATCGATCAGTCATAACCACCGATCGCTCGATCCTTTGTGTTTTTACAAAAATTTCACTAAGGGATTTTTTGACTTTTGGGCGTTAAACCCCTACCTATAAGGGCTTGCTCGAGCATTTGGGTCCCCATACACCATCCTTAGAGCATTTAGAGAGAAAGGGAGAGGGAATAAGAGGGTTTTCTCCTAGGGCATCTTTGGTGAAGAAAATCAAGGGTTTTGAAGACCCAAGATCATCCCTTTGGCTTGGAATCATCAAATCCATCCTCAAGCTCATGGAGGAATCCATTTTCAAAGCTAGGGCAGCATTCTTCAAGGTATTCCTCAAAGAGTTTCTCTCTAACTCAAGCATCCTTCAAGCAAGGGTCCTCCTTTTCCAAGATTGGAGCTTCAATCAAGGGTTTCCACCCAAGATCAAGCCTTGATTTCAAGGTTAGTACACCCTACTAACTTCCATAGCAATAACCTAGGTTTTCTATTTTAAATGAAGATTCTTGATCTTATGTTTCCTTCCTTTTGAAATATGCTATTTCCCAAAAATTTAAACAAGATAATAATGAATGTTGTGATGTATGGATGGATGAGGGATTGAGGCGATTGGATGCTGGGTTGTATGAAATGTGAGGTGTGTGATGAAAGGGTGGAAGAGCATTCTACAAATAATGAACTTACCTTGATGATATGATGGAAAATATGCACTAAAAAGAGTAAATGAAGCTACTAAGGAATGTTGCACGCCCGGGTGTTTGATAAAAGGCCTAAACAAGGAGTAAATGAATTAAATGAAGAAAATGGATGTTGGCCTTATGCAATTGTTCTTATAAATGATGAAATGACCAAATGCCATGTAGATTACCCAAATTCTCACATGTTATACAATGAATTGAAATGCGATGCACTATCCTTCATGTCATACATGTAATCATGGTTGACACTATTGACAAGCACACAAGCACGCATGCATGCATGAACCGGGTTTTCCAAGAGTATTTGTAGATGATAAATCAAACAAGAAAACAAGCATATATCAAGGAGGTTGGTAGCCCAAGTGATGGGTACTAGCCTTTGGCTCACAAGAAAATGAAACAATTACATGTCAAGGAGGTTAGTAGCCCAAATGAAGCGTGCTAGCCACTGGCTCACAAGTGAAAGGAAAAAAATACATGTCAAGGAGGTTGGTAGCCCAAGTGAAGGGTACTAGCCTCTGGCTCACAAGAAAATGAAATGTTAAGGAGGTTGGTAGCCCAGGGATGTACGGGTGCTAGCCTCTAGCTCACAAGTATACAAGTCAAGCAAATCAAGAACAAGCAAGACATATGATTTCTAACAAGATGAGACACGCATGCATGATTTTCACAAGACTGAAATATAAAACTGGTTTCCGAACATGAGTTTTATTGGAGTTTCGCATTCATGAACGCATGTCAAGATATTTATGTTACTTCATGTTCAATACTATTTATCTTATATGCTAGTATTGCTTTAAATTAATATTTTGTATTATGTTCACGGTTGTTGTACTTTTGTTCTTACTATGGTTAGCTAGTAGCTTGCTCCCTGAGTATTCCATGCTCAGCCGTACTTTTATGTCGGTAGGTACTGTGGATGTGCTCGACCCTGAGCCTTGGGTCGAGGAAGAGTACGTGGAAGAGAGGGAGCCACCTATCCCGTTACAGTCTCCGGAGGATAAGGATTTGGATGTGTGGCCATACCTCGACTACTGTTGAGAGGAGAGTGTGAGAGAGTTCCTTTTTGTATTTTGATAGGTGGGCATGTCTACCCTTACTTTGATTATGTGTTGTAGATAATCTTGGAATACTAAGATGGTTTATGAGAAAAGAAAAAGTTAGTTCCTATTTTTGCATTCATGATATAGTTTCCGCACTCTGATTATTATTGTATTATATCATGTTTAGCCTTGTTCATTGCAGGATGGTTTGGCAGGTATGTATAATCACACCTAAAGTATCCCTTAACTCCTAGGGGATATTTTGGGGCGCGACACAGTAGTTGAGTAAGACTCTAGCACAGATCTCCATCATGGGTCTCCTCCTGACATTCGTGCATCACCTGAAGTTGTTAGACATATATGCCCACGAAAGCCATTCCGAAATTTTATTAATTTACTTAATCAATAAATGCATATTTTACATTCACACATTGTCTTCTGCATTTGGTAACACATTAAAAGTATCTCATTGGATGAGACTACTTTGTCCCTTAGGTAACATTATAGGAAAAATCATCTAATTAGTTATTTACTAATTGCTAAGGAGATATGGTTTTCCGGTTCCTTGAAGACCTAAAATTGTTCTAAGTTATTTAGGATACATCTGGACAATGTATTCCTACTAACTTACACATTGTTAGTACCATATGATAGAGTGATGAATCTCAATCACTGAGAGAAGGGTCTCTTGACTAAGATGTGGATATAAGTAAGTAGTACTTATATTGCAACTGGATACCCTTAGAAATATACTATCTTTATATTTAGGATAGTCTATTTGACAGATTGTCCTTAACCTGAGAGGTTGACATATTCTCTAGTATTTGCCTATATAGCTTTGATGTAGCCAATTGTCAATGTCCAACACACCGGACTAAATACGGGCTTATTGGGTTATATACGCTATATTAGAAGAAGTGTGTGTATGCTCAACAAGGATTTCACTACTTTTACAGAGTAATTAATATTGAGTTGGTACTTGTCAAAAACTGGACTTGAAAAACCCAGCACTGGTATTTATCAATGAAATGGTTTTATCGAGAAGTTTATTTTCTGTATAAAAGAAATGTAATTATTAATTATTATTTCTTTTAAAGAATTTCTAAAATTTTTTAAAAGTCCAAGTTTGACTAAAAGTATAAAAGAGATTTGGTTCTCAATATAAGCCAGGGATTAAAGATAGTATTAGATATTGTCCTGTAAGCTTATAATAATATTGGAAGTGGAGGGACGCATCTGTAAACAAATCTTGAGATATAAATACTTCCAAGTAATTCTCTATTTTCTGGAGCTTAATCATATTGTGTTAATGGACATTATTGTGATTGGTGGAAGTCCAGGGATAAAGATAAAATTCTATAATCCCAATGGAGTGTAGGAAAGGTGTTTCATAGTAACAATGCTTTAACCAAAAGGTTGAGTACTAGGTCCCACAACCGGAAGTAGGAGATCCATTTAGATCCCACATACAAGGACTTTCTTAAAGTATTTAATTTAATTATTTATTAAATTAATTAATTTCCCTAAGTAATCACTATATGGTATAGTGAAGCTCTAAAAGGTGGAATCACATTAGATGTGAAAAACCAAATGGGTAGGACTCATTGGGAAATTTGATAAAAGATCAAACATGTGACATATTAGGGTTTGGAACCCATAAGAGGGCGTGTGGAAGTGGGACCCACCTAGGGTGGGACGCCCACTTCAAAGAGGCCTTTACTTTAATTAGTTTCTAATAACTAATAACACCTTATTGGATAAGGTTAGTTAGTTAGTTAATTACTAATTGAAGATTCCCTAATTGTTAGGAGTTCTATTAGTTTGTTACTAATCACTAATTAGTTAGTTACTAATTAAGATTCATAATTGGATAAGGATATGGTTAGTTAGTTACTAATAGATAAGGTTAGTTTCTATTTTTGATTAATCCTAATTAATGAAGGAGAAATCAAAAAGGAAACAAATTGAGGAATTCTAATTGGATTAGAAAGAGGAGTCTTAGGTTGCAAGCAACCCTAGTAAATCTCTATAAATAAGGGTGTATGGTCACTTTGGCGATCATCATTAATATCCAAAATTTTGAAATCCCTCTTCTCCCTCTGAAAGAATGCCTCTTTGTAATTTTAGAAAAACAGTTCTTGGGGGGCATACATCGAATCCCAAGATCTGACTAAGATTCTAATTGATTTTATTTAATGAGAGTTAAAATCAAAATACCTTTGCGACTTTGATATTGTTAAGTGAAATCCACGATAATAGCGATACCGGCAAAACTTCACAAGTGCCAAGTCTCCTTCGCAATCCACACGGACCTTCTTTTTCTTTAAAGCTTTCTCTAATGAAAGCTAATGGCCCTTCCAAAATCCAGCTCTAGGAATCTTGAATAAAAGATCTAATCTTGATCTTCAAGAACCTTGAAATTCCTCTTCTTTATTTTCAAACTAGAAAACAAAAGGAAGAATAAAAGGGGAGAAGGTGTGACCGTACACCTTAGGGAGAAGGGAGGCTTGGGTGTGAGAGATAATGAGGGAGGAAAGGGATTTCCAAATCTTGAAAATTCTGGAAATTTTTCTTGTGTCCACTAAAGTGACCGTATACCTCTATATATAGGAGCTTACTTGGGTTGCTTGCAACCCAAGTCTCCTAATCCTTATCCAATTAGGATTTCTCATTTGTTTCTTTTTTTATTTCTTCTTTAATTAATTAGGATTAATCAAAATAGAAACTAATTTTATCCATTAGTAACTAACTAACCAAATCCTTATCCAATAAGGAATCTTTTTAATTAGTAACTAACTAATTAATGATTAGTAACAAACTAATGGAATCCCTAACAATTAGGGAATCTTTAATTAATAACTAACTAACTAACCAACCTTATCTCATAAGGAGTTATTAATCAGAAACTAATTAAAAATTAAACAATAACATTATCCTCCTTGAAGTGGGCGTCCCACCCTAGGTGGGCCCCACTCCACACTCCCCCATGGGTTCCAAACCCATTTTGGTCTCTTATTTGATCTTCTATCAAATTCACCAATGGGTCCTACCCATTTGGTTTTTCACATTTAATGTGATTCCACCTTTTAGAGCTTCACTATACCATATAGTGATTTCTTAGAGAAATTAATTAATTTAATAAATCATTAAATTAAATACTTTAAGAAAGTCCTTGTGTGTGGGATCTAAAGTGATCTCTTATTTCCGGTTGTGGGACCAAGTACTCAACCTTTTAGTTAAAGTATTGTTACTAGGAAACACCTTTCCTACACTCCATTAGGATTATAGAATTTTATTTATATCCTTCGACTTCCACCAATCACAATTAATGTCCATTAACACAATGTGATTAACCTCCAGAAAATAGAGAATTACTTACAGGTATTTCTATATCAAGATTTGTTTACAGATCAGTCCCTCCACTTCCAATATTGTTATAAGCTTACGGGACAATATCTAATACTGTCTTTAATCTCTGGCTTATATTGAGAACCCATTCTCTTTGATACTTTTACTCAAACTTGGACTTGGAAAAACATTTTAAAAATTCTTTAAAAGAAATAATAATTATTATTACATTTCTTTTATACAGAAAATAAATTCCTCGATAAAACCATTTCATTGATAAATATCAGCGTTGGGTTTTTCAAGTCCGGTTTTTGATATAAGTATCAACTCAATATTATTTACTCTGTAAGAGTAGTGAAATCCTTGTCGAGCGTACACACACTTCTTCCAGTACAGCGTACATAACCCAACGAGCCTGTATTTAGTCTGGTGTGTTGGACATTGACGGATTGGCTACATCAAAGCTACATAGGCAAATACTAGAGAAGATGTTGACCTCTCAGGTTAAGGACAATCTGTCAAATGGACTACCCTAAATATAAAGACTATATATTTCTAAGGGTATCCACTGAGCGATCCAGTTGCAATATAAGTGCTTCTTACTTATATCCACATTTTAGTCAAGAGACTCTTCTCTCAGTGATTGAGATTCATCACTCCATCATATGGAACTAACAATGTGTAAGTTATTAGGAATACATTGTCCAAATGTATCCTGATTAACTTAGAACAATTTTAGGTCTTCAAGGAACCGGAAAAACCATATCTCCTTAGCAATCAGTTATCAACTAATTGGATGGTTTTCCTACAATGTTACCTAAGGGACAAAGTAGTCTCATCCAATGAGATACTTTAGATATATTACCCAATGTAGAAGACAATGTGTGAATGTAAAATATGCATTTATTAATTAAAAAAATAGATAAATACAATTCCGGAATGGATTTGTGGGCATACATGTCTAACAACCTCTATCTCATGCCCTCCCCTCTTTCTCTCTAGAGTAAACGGTTAGCCCCTCTTCCCCCTTTTCATTTTCTCTTGTGTTCTAGCTTTTGAATATCAAGAAGACGATCAAGAAGCCTTCTTGAAGATAAAGATTGGATCTTTATTTGAAGATCCTTGTGCTGGAAATTTGGAAGGGCCATTAGCTTCCATTAGAGAAAGCTTTAAAGAAAAGGAAGGTCCGTGTGTATTACGAAGGAGACTTGACAGTTGTGAAGTTTTGCCGGTATTGTTTCTATCATGGATATGACTTAACAATTTCAAAGTCGCAAAGGTAAGGGGGTGTGAGCTATAGGAGAGTCTTGGACTCCTAGTTGTAATCTAATTCCATCTAATCTTTTTGTTCCTTACTTTCCAAGCATTGAAATTTAATTCAATAAATAAAAGAGTTATTATTCAATAATTATTCAACTAACCTAATCCTAATCCAATTAAGAAAGCATAAGTGGGCGCCCCACCCTAAGGATCAAATCTATGGGCTTGGGCCCACATTTACGGTCCATACTTTATAGGTTTATGGATATGGGTCAAACCCATTTCCCCTTTCATTAGGTTAATTAAATAATTACTAATATAATCCTTTAATTTAAATTAACAATTAATTTAAACCATAAATTAACATTTAATCTATTTATTAATGATTAACATTTAATCTGTAGAGCCCCGGACCTTTTCACATTTAATGCATGACACTTTCGTTGCCATTTTGCCTTTAAAGAGGTATAATTAATAAATAAAGAAGAAATTGAAAATTCCGAAACATTAGAAATGTTCCTTTTCGAAGTACAAACCCAACGCAAGTTGAATCGTCAAAATCGGACGAACGAGTCAAAAGATATGGCCAAAACAGTCTGGACCTGCAGGCAATCGTAGCTCGGAAGGCACTAAGGACGTAGCTCGGAAGGCACTAAGGACGTAGCTCTGATAACGTGCTCTGACAACGTGCTCTGATAAGGCACAGACAACGCATAGACAACGTACTCTGATAACGTAGCTCTAGCTCTGATAACGTATACGTTGTGCATCCGTTGTGCAACAGACAACGGGTACGTCGTGCAGCAGACAACGTGTACGTTGTACAGCAAACAACGTGTACGTTGTACAGCTCACGACAGGCACGTTGTACATAAGACAACGGACAATGAGCTCAGCACAACGTGTTCAGCACTATTCACAGCACAACGTGTTCAGCACTATTCACAGCACAACGTGTTTGGCACTATTCACAGCACAACGTACTCGGCACTATTCACAGCACAACGTACTCGGCACTATTCACAGCACAACGTGTTCGGCATTATTCACAGCACAGCGTGTTTGGCACTATTCACAGCACAACGTACTCGGCACTATTCACAGCACAACGTACTCGGCACTATTCACAGCACAACGTGTTTGGCACTATTCACAGCTCAACGTGTTCGGCACTCGTGTTTTTGCAGAAATTTCAGTAAGGGTATTATGGTCTTTTGGTCGATTCACTCTTACCTTAAGAGTTTAACCCGAGCCTTTAGGGCTCATTCTCAACACTTAGAGGATTTGGGGGATTAGAAGAGAGGAGAAAGGGTTTCCTAAGTTAGGGTTTTGCTTTTAGAGAATAATCAAAGGGGTTTTGAGACCCTAGATCACTTCAAGTCCGGTTTTTCTCCAAGATCACGGCTCAAGCACTCGTGGAGAGTGTTCCCCGAGCTAGGGCAGCACCTCACGGTCGTTTTTGGAAGGGGTTTCTTCCTCATTTCTTCAAGGTCGGTACTTCTTACTACCCTCCTAGTTATAGTTCCTCTTTTTCCTTTATTTCTTTTGATTTTCTTTCATTTACACATGTGCTATGAGATGGATGGTTGTGAATGGTGAATGGAGATGGAATGGGCGATTGGATGCCAAGGGTTGTGTTGTGATGATTAAAATGGGGAGGGCATTGTATCCATAATAAACACACCTTTATGATGTGAGTAAACTCACCTAGAAAAGCATGATTTAGGTTTAAATGAATAATGAATAATGAACACACCATGTTTGATGAAATGCCAAGGTGAATAAAATGAGTTGTAAATTAGGAAATGCATGCCTAATAAATTATGAATATTGCTAGGGCCTATGATAGTGTGTTTTCTTGCTTTCCCTAAATGATATGAATATTACATTGCTCAATCATTGATGTTATATGTGTTGTGAAATTACCCAAATGTAATATTTAAATTTAAATGCAAGTATGTACACGGTTCCCATGAGCACGGCATGCATGACATGATTTATCGAGGTTTTCAAGAACATGGTTAGAGGTGGGACATATCCTACGATATGTTTTACCTCGCTTTTCACAAGAAAACAAGAACCAAAATTCCACGAGGGGTCTCCCCTCACTCACAAGTGCATATCATGAAGAAGGGCCTCCCTTGTCGCGACCCAAAACCCACCCTAGGAGTTAGAGTGAATCTTGGACGACTTAATCATTTCTTACATGACTTGCTTGACGAACCAACCTGCAAAACTCACAGAACATATACAATAGAGGATAATGGCGGAAGCATAACTATAAAACACAGCGGAAGTCTAACAAACCTCTAAGTATAAATACACATGGTCCAAGTTTAATACAAAAGAAAACAAAACAAAGAAAGTGCGGACATTCCCGCCAAAATACATGGATATAATCACTCATGCTCACCCACAGCTAAACCACTTAGAATCTAACACCACCTACTGATAACCCTCTATGGGAGGTTCCTCCAAAGGTTCCTCGACATACTCCTCCTCCACCCAAGGGCTAGGAGCACAGACATCAAATGGAGCAGCAGCTCCCTCAGAACCTGCCGACATAAGAAGTACGGCTGAGCATGGAATACTCAGCGGGTACTAAATACTAACCAATAGTCATAGCAAAACCATAACGGTCTAGGAAGCAGTAAGCATTTCACATATATAAAGCAGGAAACAATTCAAGCATATAAAGCAGGAATAATTCATATCATGACAATAAAGTAAAGGAGTATATAATCATGCTTGAATTCATAAAAGCCGATAAAACCCTTGAAAACACCGTGCACTTGACTTGACTGAAAATACCATTTCCTTGCTTGAAAACTTGTCATGTTTGTCTTATGTCATGTTTGTCTTATCTTATCGTCTCATGCATGTCATGCCATGTCTTGTCATGCTTGCTTGGAAAAGTAAACTACTTGTGAGGGAAGGGAGACCCTTCTTCCTAAATGCTCATGTCATGTCATGCCGTGCCATGTCATACTTGTATCATGCTTGGAAAAGTAAACTACTTGTGAGGGAAGGGAGACCCTTCTTCCTAAATGCTCATGTCATATCCTTTCACTTGTGAGATGTTCTTGTGAGATGTACTTGCGAGGGAAGGGAGGCCCTTCTTATGTTATGTATGCACTTGCGAGGGAAGGGAGACCCTTCTTATGAAAATGCATGATTGTCTTGTCCTTGCCAAAAGCGAGGTAAAACATATCGTACGATATGCCCCACCTCTAAATCCCATTCTTGAAAACCTCGGTAAATCATGTAATGTATGCGTGCTCGTGAGGTCGTGTGCATACTTGCATTTGGAATTAAATATGGCATTTGAGTAATTCATAACACATAACATCAATGATTTGGGCAATTTAATATTGATATCATTTAGGGAAAACGAACAATCACACTATCATAACCCTAGCAATTTCCATAAACCTTAAACATGCATTTTCTTAATTTATCATTCATTTTATTCACCTTGGCATTTCATCAAACATGGTACATTCATTATTTATTAACCCTACAACATGCTTTTCTAGGTGGGTTATACTCACATCACACTTGTATGTTTATTATTAGTACAATGCCCTTCCCCATTCATTCATTACATCATCCACACGGCATCCATTCGCCAACATCCATCTCCATTTACCATACATACCACCCATCTCATAATATATATATATATATATGAAGGAAAACAAGAAGGAATAAGGAAATGAGAGGCTATAACTAGGAGGGTAGTAAAAAGCACCGACCTTGATCAAGTGAGGAAGAAATCCCCCTTTCCAAAACGACCGTGAGTTGCGGCCCTAGCTTGAGGAGAGTGCCCCACACGAGCTTGAGCCGAGACTTGGAGAAAATAGACTTGAGGATGATCTAGGGTCTCAAACCCCTTTGATTTCTCTTCAAAATGGAAACCCTAGGTTTAGGAAAACCTTCTCCTTTCTCTCTATCTCTCAAAAGACTCTAAGGGTTGAGAATGAGCCCTAAAGGCTCGGGCAATCCTATATAAGAAAGGGTATAACACCCGAATGCCGAAAATGCCCTTAGTGAAAATTCTGTAAAACGCGAGGACCAAGCGATCGGTGGTTATGACCGATCGATCGGTTGCCTACCGAGCGATCGGTGTTTATGACCGATCGACCGGCCAAAAACTCACTCTCTGGAAAATTTCCCCATACAAACTTTCTGACCGCGCGATAGCTACCGATCGATCGGTTATGGACCAATCGATCGCTGACTGGACCGAGCGATCGGTTCTCTGTATGTCTGGACTGTTTTGACCATATCCTTTGACTCGCTCGTCGGATTTCGACGATTCAACTTGCGTTGGGTTCGTCTTTCGAAAACGCACATTTTTGACGTTTTGGAATTTTCGATTTCTCCCTTATTTATTAATTAGACTACAAAAATGGCCAATTAGCTACGAAGGTGCTATTCATTAAGGATGAAAAAGTCCGGGGTGCTACATTCTCCCCCCCTTACAAAAATTTCGTCCCCGAAATTTGGACGACACATACATTACAGAATCAAATAATATTACAAGCTACATATACAAAACCTATACAAAATTCATTCAAACAATTCCGGGTACTTCGCTTTGACTTCGGCTTCACGCTCCCACGTAGCTTCTTCCCGAGCATGGTGTTTCGATTGCACAAGAACCAAAGGGATTGTCTTGTTGCGAAGCACTTGATCTCTCCGATCCAATATGTGAATCGGCTTCTCAACCAACGTGAGATCTTCTCGAATTTCCAACGGTTCCAATTCTAGTATATGCGAAGGGTCCGCAATGTACTTCCGAAGCATAGACACGTGGAAAACGTTGTGAACCGCGGCCATGTGAGGTGGAAGAGCTACTCGATAAGCAACTTCACCAACCCGCGTGATAATCTCAAACGGTCCAACATAGCGAGGACTAAGCTTGCCTCTTTTGCCGAATCTCATAATCCCTTTGCTAGGAGATACTTTCACAAAGACTCGATCCCCTACTTGAAATTCCAAGTCCCTGCGGCGCGTGTCTGCATAGCTCTTTTGGCGATCTTGAGCGGCTTTCAACCGATCCCGGATGATCTTGACTATACTAGCTGTTTGCTCAATCAACTCCGGACCAAGTACTTTTCTTTCTCCTACCTCATCCCAGTAGAGAGGAGACCTGCAGCTTCGCCCATACAAAGCCTCGAACGGAGCCATTTGGATACTCGCCTGATAGCTATTGTTGTAGGCAAACTCCACCAAAGGCAAGTGCTCTTCCCAACTGCCTTTGAAATCCAGCATACAAGCCCGAAGCATATCTTCTATTACTTGGTTCACCCTCTCTGTTTGTCCATCCGTTTGTGGATGAAAAGCAGTGCTGAAATCAAGTCGGGAACCCATAGCTTCCTGAAAGCTTTTCCAGAATCGTGAAGTGAATCTTGGATCCCGATCCGACACAATACTGACAGGCACTCCGTGCAACCTCACCACTTCCTTGATGTACAAAGCAGCTAACTGACTAGAGTTGAAAGTAGTTCGGTAAGGCAAGAAGTGAGCGGACTTCGTCAAACGATCCACTACTACCCATATCGCATCTGAACCCCTTGTCGTCTTTGGCAAGCCAACTATGAAATCCATGGATATGTTCTCCCATTTCCACTCGGGAATCGGAAGGGACTGTAATAGACCTGCGGGCCGCATGTGTTCTGCTTTCACCTGTTGGCACACCAAGCACCGAGCTACATATTCCGCAACCTCCCTCTTCATATTCCGCCACCAAAAGTGACTCTTGAGGTTCCGGTACATCTTCGTACCCCCTGGATGCACAGTGTACTTTTCCCGGTGGGCTTCATCCATAATCTCCCTCCGAAGATTTGCATTGGCTGGAACACACAGCCTTCCCTTGAATGTGATAGCACCTCGGCTAGTGAGAGAGAAGTCCTCACTACCCTTAGCAACCTCCTTATCCCGATAAGCCAACAATTCAGCATCCGTGGCTTGGTATTCTTGGATCAAATCTATAATGTATGGCCGAACCGTGACATTTGCCAAGATAGGACTACGGACAGAGTCATTCACACTAATGTCCAGATTTGCCAAGTCTTCAAGTAGCTTCCATTCCTGCACTAACATGCATGCTAATAACCCCGGAGGTCTTCTACTCAAAGCATCAGCCACTACATTTGCTTTACCCGGGTGGTATTGAATGGTACAATCATAGTCCTTCAGAAATTCCATCCAACGCCTTTGCCTTAGATTCAGCTCCTTTTGGGAAAAGAGATACTTGAGACTCTTGTGATCAGTGAACACATAGAACTCCACCCCATAAAGGTAATGACGCCAAATCTTAAGTGCAAACACGACCGCCGCAAGCTCCAAGTCGTGCGTAGGATAGTTCTTCTCATGCTCCTTCAACTGCCTTGATGCATAAGCAATGACTTTCTTGTGCTGCATGAGTACACACCCAAGTCCAACGTGTGAGGCATCACTATACACCTCATACCCATAAGGTCCGGATGGCACCGAAAGGACAGGAGCTGTGGTAAGCCTCTTCTTCAGTTCCGTGAAACTGATCTCACACTTGTCGCTCCATACGAACTTAGCGTTCTTCCTTCTCAGGTAAGTGAGCGGTGCTGCAAGGCTGGAGAAACCCTCTACGAATCTCCTGTAGTAGCCTGCCAACCCAAGAAAACTGCGTATCTCCGTGACACTCTTGGGCCTCGCCCAATTCATGACTGCCTCTATCTTCTTTGGATCCACCGAAATGCCTTCCGCCGATACAACGTGGCCTAGGAATGCCACCTCTTCCAACCAAAACTCACACTTGCTAAGTTTGGCGTATAGCTTGTGCTCTCGTAGCATTTCCAAAGCAAGGTGTAGGTCGCGTGTGTGATCTTCCCGTGTCTGGGAATAAACCAAAATGTCATCAACAAATACAATCACACACCTATCAAGATATGGCCGGAACACCCGGTTCATCAAATCCATAAAGGCTGCCGGCGCGTTCGTGAGTCCAAAAGGCATCACCAAGAACTCGTAATGTCCATATCGAGTCCTGAAAGCAGTTTTGGGAACATCTTCCGCCTTAATCTTCAACTGGTGATAACCCGATCGAAGATCTATCTTTGAGAAAAATCTCGCTCCCTTCAACTGATCGAACAAGTCATCAATCCTAGGCAAGGGATACCTATTCTTTATAGTGACTTTGTTCAATTGCCTGTAATCGACACACATCCGCATCGAGCCATCTTTCTTCTTAACAAACAACACCGGGGCACCCCATGGTGAGACACTTGGTCGAATGAAGCCAAGGCCTTGCAATTCCTCCAACTGAGTCTTTAACTCCTTGAGTTCAATAGGGGCCATTCTATATGGAGCTCTGAATACAGGAGCTGTGCCTGGTGCAAGCTCGATCATAAACTCAATCTCCCTGTCTGGAGGCAATCCTGGCAACTCCTCTGGAAATACATCCAGGAACTCACTCACAACCGGAATAGTCGATGAGTCCTTTGCCTCGGGGTTAGCTAAGCTCAACGCCGCAAAACGGGCAATGTCTCTACTTTTTAACCCCCAAAAGTGAAATGGTTTTCCTTTTACCGGCTTGAAGAGTACCATCTTCTCAAAGCAAGCTACATGCCCATGATGTGCTGCTAACCAATCCATTCCCAATATAATATCAAAGTCTTGAAATCCAAGGACGATGAGGTCAACCGCCAACTCGTGGCTTCCAACTTGGACCGCACTATTTCTATACACTTTATCTGCCAATACTGTTTTGCCGAGCGGAGTCGAAATGGCTAACTCCGGTTTTAGCTGACTAGGCTCCACAGAAAAGCCTTCTGAAAAACTCGGCGAGACAAACGAATGAGTAGACCCGGTATCAATCAACACTCGAGCCAAATACTCATTGACTAGTAGGGTTCCTGAAATTTTAACTAGCGGAGTTAATCCATGCATCAACAACGTATACGTGTAGGTTTATATACATATAGAACACGCCGAGTACGTACACAAAAATATAGCATAACATAACAATCACGAATAAAGAAAATAACTCCAAACGCGTACCTTGCACCACATCATCAGATGCAAGTGCATCACCCTCTGTCAAAGCAAATACACGCCCCTGGTTCGCCTGGCGAGACTGAGGTGTAGACCGGGTAGTCTGAGATGACGCCTGGTATGATCCTGCTGGGCGTGTCGGGGGCCTACTATCCTGAGACTGGCCTGGTAAATGCCGGCTAGGGCAATCCCTGATCATGTGGCCCTGGCGACCGCAATGATAACATCCACCAGATGCTCTTCGGCAATCTCCTGCCGGATGCCTTTTGCCGCATGAAGTGCAGACCTCATATGTGTAGGCTGGAGGGACCGGAGGTGGTGTATACCTCGCTGCCTGAGGGGTAACTGGCCGTGGGGCCGAAAGAGCCTGAGGTCGAGGTGCCTGTGGCACGTACTGCCGGGGTGCTGGAGGCGCATAAGTCGGCCTCATCTGTGGTGCTGGCCATGTATACTGATAAGGACCAGTCTGGGCCCGCCTCTCTGGAGGTGCTGAACTATTGGCTTGGCCTCTCGCCAACTCTCTCTTCTTAGACACCGCTTCGGAATTGGCCTCGACCAATAAGGCCTTGTCTACCACTTCAGGGTAGGTAGCATGCCTGAAAATGGAAACCTTCTCCATAATAACATCCTTGAGCCCTTGCTCAAATCTTCTCACCTTCATTGCCTCAGTAGCAACCATATGAGGCGCGAATCTCAACAATTCTGAGAACTTGGCCTCATAAGCGGCCACAGACATCGAACCTTGCTCAAGGTTGATGAATTCTCTCTCTTTCTTTTCCCGTGCACCGATCGGAAAATACTTCTTGTAAAAAGTATCCTTGAACTCCTCCCAAGTCCACGGTTGACCTTGCATGGTCAAGTCCCGTGTCCTCAATGCGGACAACCACCAATGGTGGGCTTCGCCCTCTAGCATAAAAACTGCCCATGCCACTTTCTCTTCCTCTGTAGGAGAGAGCACCGCAAATATCTTCTCAACCTGGAGGATCCAAGCCCCCGCAGTAAGAGGGTCCACATTCCCGTGGAAGGATGGAGGCCTCAATCTCCTGAATGCCTCAACTCCAGCTGTACGATGTACCGGAGTTGCGGGCGGTGGAGTAGGTGCCGCTGATGCCGGTATAGTTTGCCGAGCCGCCAGGATGGCGAGTGTCTCAGCAATAGAGCCTAAGACCTGAGAGAGGTCCGGCTGCTCATCCTCATCCCGTGAAGAAGAGGAAGCTCTGGTATGTGGTCCACGACCCCGTGTGTTCCGTCTCATGACTAAAGTCCTGAGAATAATAACACCACATGAGTCTAACTTGAAACCACAGTTTATTTCAATGTCACTTCTCAATAATCCAATTTGTATTAGTTGTATAATACTAATATACATCACATCAAGTCATCAGAGTATTCATCACATTATACTTATACTTTAGTGTTCTAGCGTACCTAGGACCCATACTTGGTAAAAGCAACCATTATGACTAAGACTAAAGTTTAGTCTTACACTTGGAACCAGACTCGCTCCCGACTCACTTCCTTCCTAACTTGTTTCCTAACATATGCTCTTGTCAAGCCGTGGTATAAGATTCTAAGTGACCCTAAAGACCTAAAGCCTAAGCTCTGATACCACTTCTGTCGCGACCCAAAACCCACCCTAGGAGTTAGAGTGAATCTTGGACGACTTAATCATTTCTTACATGACTTGCTTGACGAACCAACCTGCAAAACTCACAGAACATATACAATAGAGGATAATGGCGGAAGCATAACTATAAAACACAGCGGAAGTCTAACAAACCTCTAAGTATAAATACACATGGTCCAAGTTTAATACAAAAGAAAACAAAACAAAGAAAGTGCGGACATTCCCGCCAAAATACATGGATATAATCACTCATGCTCACCCACAGCTAAACCACTTAGAATCTAACACCACCTACTGATAACCCTCTATGGGAGGTTCCTCCAAAGGTTCCTCGACATACTCCTCCTCCACCCAAGGGCTAGGAGCACAGACATCAAATGGAGCAGCAGCTCCCTCAGAACCTGCCGACATAAGAAGTACGGCTGAGCATGGAATACTCAGCGGGTACTAAATACTAACCAATAGTCATAGCAAAACCATAACGGTCTAGGAAGCAGTAAGCATTTCACATATATAAAGCAGGAAACAATTCAAGCATATAAAGCAGGAATAATTCATATCATGACAATAAAGTAAAGGAGTATATAATCATGCTTGAATTCATAAAAGCCGATAAAACCCTTGAAAACACCGTGCACTTGACTTGACTGAAAATACCATTTCCTTGCTTGAAAACTTGTCATGTTTGTCTTATGTCATGTTTGTCTTATCTTATCGTCTCATGCATGTCATGCCATGTCTTGTCATGCTTGCTTGGAAAAGTAAACTACTTGTGAGGGAAGGGAGACCCTTCTTCCTAAATGCTCATGTCATGTCATGCCGTGCCATGTCATACTTGTATCATGCTTGGAAAAGTAAACTACTTGTGAGGGAAGGGAGACCCTTCTTCCTAAATGCTCATGTCATATCCTTTCACTTGTGAGATGTTCTTGTGAGATGTACTTGCGAGGGAAGGGAGGCCCTTCTTATGTTATGTATGCACTTGCGAGGGAAGGGAGACCCTTCTTATGAAAATGCATGATTGTCTTGTCCTTGCCAAAAGCGAGGTAAAACATATCGTACGATATGCCCCACCTCTAAATCCCATTCTTGAAAACCTCGGTAAATCATGTAATGTATGCGTGCTCGTGAGGTCGTGTGCATACTTGCATTTGGAATTAAATATGGCATTTGAGTAATTCATAACACATAACATCAATGATTTGGGCAATTTAATATTGATATCATTTAGGGAAAACGAACAATCACACTATCATAACCCTAGCAATTTCCATAAACCTTAAACATGCATTTTCTTAATTTATCATTCATTTTATTCACCTTGGCATTTCATCAAACATGGTACATTCATTATTTATTAACCCTACAACATGCTTTTCTAGGTGGGTTATACTCACATCACACTTGTATGTTTATTATTAGTACAATGCCCTTCCCCATTCATTCATTACATCATCCACACGGCATCCATTCGCCAACATCCATCTCCATTTACCATACATACCACCCATCTCATAATATATATATATATATATGAAGGAAAACAAGAAGGAATAAGGAAATGAGAGGCTATAACTAGGAGGGTAGTAAAAAGCACCGACCTTGATCAAGTGAGGAAGAAATCCCCCTTTCCAAAACGACCGTGAGTTGCGGCCCTAGCTTGAGGAGAGTGCCCCACACGAGCTTGAGCCGAGACTTGGAGAAAATAGACTTGAGGATGATCTAGGGTCTCAAACCCCTTTGATTTCTCTTCAAAATGGAAACCCTAGGTTTAGGAAAACCTTCTCCTTTCTCTCTATCTCTCAAAAGACTCTAAGGGTTGAGAATGAGCCCTAAAGGCTCGGGCAACCTATATAAGAAAGGGTATAACACCCGAATGCCGAAAATGCCCTTAGTGAAAATTCTGTAAAACGCGAGGACCGAGCGATCGGTGGTTATGACCGATCGATCGGTTGCCTACCGAGCGATCGGTGTTTATGACCGATCGACCGGCCAAAAACTCACTCTCTGGAAAATTTCCCCATACAAACTTTCTGACCGCGCGATAGCTACCGATCGATCGGTTATGGACCGATCGATCGCTGACTGGACCGAGCGATCGGTTCTCTGTATGTCTGGACTGTTTTGACCATATCCTTTGACTCGCTCGTCGGATTTCGACGATTCAACTTGCGTTGGGTTCGTCTTTCGAAAACGCACATTTCTGACGTTTCGGAATTTTCGATTTCTCCCTTATTTATTAATTAGACTACAAAAATGGCCAATTAGCTACGAAGGTGCTATTCATTAAGGATGAAAAAGTCCGGGGTGCTACATCCCTTCCCTCGCAAGTACATACATATCATGAAGAAGGGTCTCCCTTCCCTCGCAAGTGCATTGCATAAAGAAGGGTCTCCCTTCCCTCTCAAGGCATCTCTCAAGCGCATCTCATAAGGATATCTCACAAGTGTATCTCACAAGTTACATGATCACAAGCAAGCACGCATGACATGCATGACATGACACGTACGACACGCTCGACAAGATCAAGTAAGACAAACACGACAAGCTTTCAAGTACGAAAAGATATTTCAAGCCAAGTCAAGTGCACGATGTTTTCAAGAGGTTTTATCGGCTTTATACGAAATACAAGCATGATTATAAATTGCTTTACTTCCTTGTATGATATGAATTGTTTCCATCTAACATATATGAATTGCTTCTGATTTATGTATTGCCATTTTTATGCTATGACTATTGGTTAGTATTTGGTACCCGCTGAGTATTCCATGCTCAGCCGTACTTCTTATGTCGGTAGGTTCTGAAGGAGCTGCTGCTCCATTTGATGTTTGTGCTCCTGGTCCATGGGTGGAAGAGGAGTACGTCAAGGAGCCTTTGGAGGAACCTCCCGTAGAGGGTTATCAGTAGGTGGTGTTAGATTCTGAGTGGATTGGCTGTGGGTGAGCATGAGTGATTATATCCATGTATTTTGGCGGGCATGTCCGCACTTTCTTTGTTTTGATTTCTTTGTATTAAACTTGGACCATGTGTATATACTTAGAGGTTGTTAGACTTCCGCTGTGTTTTATAGTTATGTTTCCGCTATCATCCTCTATTGTATATGCTCTGTGGGTTTTTGCAGGTTGGTTTGTCAAGCAAGTCATGTAAGCCATGATTAGTCGTCCAAAGTTCACTCTAACTCCTAGGGTGGGTTTTGGGTCGCGACAGAAGTGGTATCAGAGCTTAGGCTTTAGGTGTCTAGGGTCACTTAGAATCTTATACCACGGCTTGACAAGAGCATATGTTAGGAAGCAAGTTAGGAAGGAAGTGAGTCGGGAACGAGTCTGGTTCCAAGTTTAAGACTAAACTTTAGTCTTAGTCTAAAATGGTTGCTTTAACCAAGTACGGTCCTAGGTACGCCTAAACACTAAAGTATAAGGATAATGTGATGAATACTCTGATGACTTGATGTGATGTGTATTAGTATTATACAACTAATACAAATTGAATTATTGTGAAATGGCATTGAAATAAACTGTGGTTTCAAGTTAGACTCATGTGGTGTTATTATTCTCAGGACTTTAGTCATGAGACGGAACACACGGGGTCGTGGACCACATACCAGAGCTTCCTCTTCTTCACGAGATGAGGATGAGCAGCCGGACCACTCTCAGGTCTTAGGCTCTATTGCTGAGACACTCGCCATACTGGCGGCTCGGCAGGCTATACCATCATCGGCGGCACCTACTCCACCGCCCGCAGCTCCAGTACATCGTACCACTGGAGTTGAGGCATTCAGGAGATTGAGGCCTCCACCCTTCCATGGGAGTGTGGACCCTCTTGCTGCGGAGGCATGGATCCTCCAGATGGAGAAGATCTTTGCGGTCCTCTCGCCTACAGAGGAGGATAGAGTAGCATGGACAGTTTTCATGCTAGAAGGTGAAGCCCACCATTGGTGGTTGTCCGCATTGAGGATGTGAGATTTGACCATGCAGGGTCAACCTTGGACTTGGGAGGAGTTCAAAGATACTTTTTACAAGAAGTATTTTCCGATTGGAGCACGGGAAAAGAAAGAGAGAATTCATCAACCTTGAGCAAGGTTCGATGTCTGTGGCCGCTTATGAGGCCAAGTTCTCGGAGCTATCACGCTTCGCGACACATATGATTGCCACCGAGGCAATGAAGGCGAGGAGGTTTGAGCAAGGACTCAAGGATGTCATCATGGAGAAAGTATCGGTCTTTAGGCACGCCACTTACGCTGAAGTGGTGGATAAAGCCTTGTTGGTTGAGACCAACTCTGAGGCGGTGTCCAAGAAGAGGGAATTGACGAGAGGCCAATCCAGTAGTTCAGCACCTCTAGAGAGGCGGGCTCATACCGGCCCTTATCAGTATGCATGGCTAGCACCACCGATGAGGCCATCTTATGCGCCTCCAGCTCCACGGCAGTATGTGCCTCAGGCACCGCGACCCCAGGCTCTTCCGGCCCCATGGCCTATTGCACCTCAGACGATGAGGTATGCTCCACCTCCGGCCCCTCCGACTTATACACACGAGGTCTGCACTTCATGCGACCGAAGGCACCCAGCAGGAGATTGCCGAAGAGCATCGGGTGGATGTTTTCATTGTGGTCGCCAGGGCCATATGATCAGGGATTGCCCCAGTCGGCATTTACCAGGCCAGTCTCAGGGGATTAGGCCACCCGCACGCCCAGCAGGATCATATCAGGCGTCATCTCAGACTACCCGGTCTACACCTCAGTCTCGCCAGGCGAACCAGGGGCGAGTTTTTGCCTTAACAGAGGGTGATGCACTTGCATCTGACGATGTAGTGCAAGGTACGCAGTTGTAGCTTATTTAATTATCTGTAAATTAAACTGTTAAGTATTAATTGATTGTGTACGTACTTGGCATGTTATATATGTATATATACCTACATGTATACACTGTTGATGCATGGATTAACTCCGCTAGTTAAAATTTCAGGAACCCTACTAGTCAATGAGTATTTGGCTCGAGTGTTGATTGATACCGGGTCTACTCATTCATTTGTCTCTCCGAGTTTTTCAGAAGGCTTTTCTGCAGAGCCAAGTCAGCTAGAACTGGAGTTAGCCATTTCGACTCCTCTCGGCAAAACAGTATTGGCAGATAAAGTGTATAGAAATAGTGTGGTCCAAGTTCGAAGCCACGAGTTGGCAGTTGATCTCATCGTCCTTGGATTCCAAGACTTTGATGTTATATTGGGAATGGATTGGTTAGCAGCACATCATGGGCATGTAGCTTGCTTTGAGAAAATGGTACTCTTCAAGCCAGTAGAAGGAAAACCATTCCACTTTCGCGGGTTGAAAAGTAGATATATTGCTCGTTTTGCGGCGTTGAGCTTAGCTAACCCCGAGGCAAAGGACTCATCGACTATTCCGGTTGTGAGGGAGTTCCTGGTTATTTCCAGAGGAGTTGCCAAGATTGCCTCCAGACAGGGAGATTGAGTTTGTGATCGAGCTTGCACCAGGCACAGCTCCTGTTTTCAGGGCTCCGTATAGAATGGCCCCTATTGAACTCAAAGAGTTAAAGACCCAGTTGGAAGAATTACAAGGTCTTGGTTTCATTCGACCAAGTGTCTCACCATGGGGTGCCCCGGTGTTGTTTGTTAAGAAGAAAGATGGCTCGTTGCGGATGTGCGTCGATTACAGGCAATTGAACAAAGTCACTATAAAGAATAGGTATCCCTTGCCTAGGATTGATGACTTGTTCAATCAGTTGAAGGGAGCGAGATTTTTCTCGAAGATAGACCTTCGATCGGGTTATCACCAGTTGAAGATTAAGGTGGAAGATGTTCCCAAAACTGCTTTCAAGACTCGGTATGGACACTACGAGTTCTTGGTGATGCCTTTTGGACTCACGAACGCGCCGGCAGCCTTTATGGATTTGATGAACCGGGTGTTCCGGCCATATCTTGATAGGTGCGTGATTGTATTTGTTGATGACATTTTGGTCTATTCCCAGACATGGGAAGATCACACACGCGACCTATGCCTTGCTTTGGAAATGCTAAGAGAGCACAAGCTATATGCCAAACTTAGCAAGTGTGAGTTTTGGTTGGAAGAGATAGCATTCCTAGGCCACGTTGTTTCTGCAGAAGGTATCTCGGTAGATCCAAAGAAGATCGAAGCAATTATGAGTTGGGCGAGGCCCAAGAGTGTTACTGAGATACGCAATTTTCTTGGGTTGGCAGGCTACTACAGGAGATTCATAGAGGGTTTCTCTCGCCTTGCAGCACCGCTCACTTACCTGACAAGGAAGAACGCCAAGTTTGTATGGAGTGATAAGTGCGAGATCAGTTTCACGGAACTGAAGAAGAGGCTTACTACAGCCCCTGTCCTTACTGTGCCATCTGGACCTTATGGGTATGAGGTGTATAGTGATGCCTCACACGTTGGACTTGGGTGTGTACTCATGCAGCACAAGAAAGTCATTGCCTATGCATCAAGGCAATTGAAGGAGCATGAGAAGAATTATCCCACGCACGACTTGGAGCTTGCGGCAGTCGTGTTTGCACTTAAGATTTGGCGTCATTACCTTTATGGGGTGGAGTTCTATGTGTTTACCGATCACAAGAGTCTCAAGTATCTCTTTTCCCAAAAGGAGCTGAATCTAAGGCAACGGCGTTAGATGGAATTTTTGAAAGACTATGATTGTACCATTCAATACCACCCGGGTAAAGCAAATGTAGTGGCTAATGCTTTGAGTAGAAGACCTCTGGGGTTATTAGCATGCATGTTAGTGCAGGAATGGAAGCTACTTGAAGACTTGGCAAATCTAGACATCAGTGTGAATAACTCTATCTGTGGTCCTACCTTGGCAAATGTTACGGTTCGGCCGTACATTATAGATTTGATCCAAGAATATCAAGCCATGGATGTGGAATTGTTGGCTTTCCGGGACAAGGAAGTTGCCAAGGGCAGTGAAGACTTTTCTCTCACTAGTCGGGGTGCTATCACATTCAAGGGAAGGCTGTGCGTCCCAGCCAATGCAGATCTTCGAAGAGAGAATTTGGATGAAGCACACCGTTCGAAGTACACAGTGCATCCAGGGGGTACAAAGATGTACCGGAACCTCAAGAGTCACTTTTGGTGGCGGAATATGAAGAGGGAGGTTACGGAATATGTAGCACGGTGCTTGGTGTGTCAACAGGTAAAAGCAGAACACATGCGGCCCGCAGGTCTATTACAGTCCCTTTCGATTCCCGAGTGGAAATGGGAGAACATATCCATGGATTTCATAGTTGGCTTGCCAAAGATGGCAAGGGGCTCAGATGTGATATGGGTAGTAGTGGATCGTTTGACGAAGTCCGCTCACTTCTTACCTTACCGAACTACTTTCAACTCTAGTCACTTAGCCGCTTTATACATCAAGGAAGTGGTGAGGTTGCACGGAGTGCCCGTTAGTATTGTGTCAGATCGGGATCCAAGATTCACATCACGATTCTGGAAAAGCTTCCAGGAGGCTATGGGTTCCCGACTTGATTTCAGCACCGCTTTTCATCCACAGACGGATGGACAAACCGAGAGAGTGAACCAAGTCATTGAAGACATGCTTCGGGCTTGTATGTTGGATTTCAGAGGCAGTTGGGAAGAGCACTTGCCTTTGGTTGAATTCGCCTATAATAACAGCTATCAGGTGAGTATCCAAATGGCACCATTTGAGGCCTTGTATGGGCGAAGTTGTAGGTCTCCTCTCTATTGGGATGAGGTAGGAGAAAGAAAAGTACTTGGTCCGGAGTTGATTGAGCAAACTGCAGGCACAGTTAAGATCATTCAGGATCGATTGAAAGTCGCTCACGATCGCCAGAAAAGTTATGCGGACACGCGCCGTAGGGACTTGGAATTTCAAGTAGGGGATCAAGTTTTTGTGAAAGTATCTCCTAGCAAAGGGATCATGAGATTTGGAAAGCGAGGCAAGCTCAGTCCTCGGTATGTTGGGCCTTTTGAGATTATCACACGAGTTGGTGAGGTTGCTTACAGGGTAGCTCTCCCACCTCACATGGCCGCAGTTCACAACGTCTTCCATGTGTCTGTGCTTCGGAAGTACATTACGGATCCTTCGCATGTCATAGACTTGGAACCGTTGGAGATTCGAGAGGACCTCACCTTGATTGAAAAGCCGGTTCAGATTTTGGATCGAAGAGATCAGGTGCTTCGCAACAAGACAATCCCTTTGGTTCTTGTGCAATGGCAACACTATGCTCGGGAAGAAGCTACATGGGAGCGTGAAGCCGAAGTCAAAGCAAAGTACCCAGAATTAATTGAATGAGTTTTTGTATAAGTTTGTATATGACTTGTAATTTTCTTTTGGTTTGTAATGCAAGTAGCGTCTAAATTTCGAGGACGAAATTTTTGTAAGGGGGGGAGGATGTAGAGCCCCGGACCTTTTCACATTTAATGCATGACACTTTCGTTGCCATTTTGCCTTTAAAGAGGTATAATTAATAAATAAGGAAGAAATTAGAAATTCCGAAACGTTAAAAATGTTCCTTTTCGAAGTACGAACCCAACGCAAGTTGAATCGTCAAAATCGGACGAATGAGTCAAAAGATATGACCAAAACAGTCTGGACCTGTAGGCAATCGTAGCTCGGAAGGCACTAAGGACGTAGCTCTGATAACGTGCGCTGACAACGTGCTCTGATAAGGCACAGACAACGCATAGACAACGTACTCTGATAACGTAGCTCTAGCTCTGATAACGTATACGTTGTGCATCCATTGTGCAACAGACAACGGGTACGTCGTGCAGCAGACAACGTGTACGTTGTATAGCTCACGACGGGCACGTTGTACATAAGACAACGGACAATGAGCTCAGCACAACGTGTTCAGCACTATTCACAGCACAGCACAACGTACTCGGCACTATTCACAGCACAACGTACTCGGCACTATTAACAGCACAACGTGTTCAGCACTATTCACAGCACAGCGTGTTTGGCACTATTCACAGCACAACGTACTCGGCACTATTCACAGCACAACGTACTCGGCACTATTCATAGCACAACGTGTTTGGCACTATTCACAGCTCAACGTGTTCGGCACTCGTGTTTTTGCAGAAATTTCAGTAAGGGTATTATGGTCTTTTGGTCGGTTCACTCTTACCTTAAGAGTTTAACCCGAGCCTTTAGGGCTCATTCTCAACACTTAGAGGATTTGGGGGATTAGAAGAGAGGAGAAAGGGTTTCCTAAGTTAGGGTTTTGCTTTTGGAGAAGAATCAAAGGGGTTTTGAGACCCTAGATCACTTCAAGTCCGGTTTTTCTCCAAGATCACGGCTCAAGCACTCGTGGAGAGTGTTCCCCGAGCTAGGGCAGCACCTCACGGTCGTTTTTGGAAGGGGTTTCTTCCTCATTTCTTCAAGGTCGGTACTTCTTACTACCCTCCTAGTTATAGTTCCTCTTTTCCTTTATTTCTTTGATTTTCTTTCATTTACACATGTGCTATGAGATGGATGGTTTGTGAATGGTGAATGGAGATGGAATGGGCGATTGGATGCCAAGGGTTGTGTTGTGATGATTAAAATGGGGAGGGCATTGTATCCATAATAAACACACCTTTATGATGTGAGTAAACTCACCTAGAAAAGCATGATTTAGGTTTAAATGAATAATGAATACTGAACACACCATGTTTGATGAAATGCCAAGGTGAATAAAATGAGTTGTAAATTAGGAAATGCATGCCTAATAAATTATGAATATTGCTAGGGCCTATGATAGTGTGTTTCTTGCTTTCCCTAAATGATATGAATATTACATTGCTCAATCATTGATGTTATATGTGTTGTGAAATTACCCAAATGTAATATTTAAATTTAAATGCAAGTATGTACACGGTTCCCACGAGCACGGCATGCATGACATGATTTATCGAGGTTTTCAAGAACATGGTTAGAGGTGGGACATATCCTACGATATGTTTTACCTCGCTTTTCACAAGAAAACAAGAACCAACATTCCACGAGGGGTCTCCCCTCACTCACAAGTGCATATCATGAAGAAGGGCCTCCCTTCCCTCGCAAGTACATACATATCATGAAGAAGGGTCTCCCTTCCCTCGCAAGTGCATTGCATAAAGAAGGGTCTCCCTTCCCTCTCAAGGCATCTCTCAAGTGCATCTCACAAGGATATCTCACAAGTGTATCTCACAAGTTACATGATCACAAGCAAGCACGCATGACATGCATGACATGACACGTACGACACGCTCGACAAGATCAAGTAAGACAAACACGACAAGCTTTCAAGTATGAAAAGATATTTCAAGCCAAGTCAAGTGCACGATGTTTTCAAGAGGTTTTATTGGCTTTATACGAAATACAAGCATGATTATAAATTGCTTTACTTCCTTGTATGATATGAATTGTTTCCATCTAACATATATGAATTGCTTCTGATTTATGTATTGCCATTTTTATGCTATGACTATTGGTTAGTATTTGGTACCCGCTGAGTATTCCATGCTCAGCCGTACTTCTTATGTCGGCAGGTTCTGAGGGAGCTGCTGCTCCATTTGATGTTTGTGCTCCTGGTCCATGGGTGGAAGAGGAGTACGTCGAGGAGCCTTTGGAGGAACCTCCCGTAGAGGGTTATCAGTAGGTGGTGTTAGATTCTAAGTGGATTGGCTGTGGGTGAGCATGAGTGATTATATCCATGTATTTTGGCGGGCATGTCCGCACTTTCTTGTTTTGATTTCTTTGTATTAAACTTGAGCCATGTGTATATACTTAGAGGTTGTTAGACTTCCGCTGTGTTTTATAGTTATGTTTCCGCTGTCATCCTCTATTGTATATGCTCTGTGGGTTTTTGCAGGTTGGTTTGTCAAGCAAGTCATGTAAGCCCATGATTAGTCGTCCAAAGTTTCACTCTAACTAACTGCCTAGGTGGGTTTTGGTCTAGACAGGTTT
>CM026559.1:19605397-19635211 GCA_015143295.1 Tetracentron sinense | reverse complement strand
ACTCTTCTTCTCATGATTGAGATCATCACTCCATCATATGGAACTAACATGTGCTAATGTTATTGGACCTACATTGTCCAAATGTATCCTGATTAACTTAAAGCAATTCTTATCGTCTTACAAGAACCGCAAGGAAAAAACCATATCTCCTTAGCAATCAGTTATCAACTACTTGGATAGTTTTTTCCTACAATGTTACCTAAGGGACAAAGTAGTCCTCTACCAATGTGAACTTTAAGATATAGTACCCAATGTAGAAGACAATTGTGAATGTAAAATATTCAGTTATTATTAAAAAATAGATAAATACAATTCCGGAATGGATTTGTGGTCATACATGTCTAACTACCTCTATCTCATGCCCTCCCCTCTTTCTCTCTAGAGTAAACGGTTAGCCCCTCTTCCCCCTTTTCATTTTCTCTTGTGTTCTAGCTTTTGAATATCAAGAAGACGATCAAGAAGCCTTCTTGAAGATAAAGATTGGATCTTTATTTGAAGATCCTTGTGCTGGAAATTTGGAAGGGCCTTTAGCTTCCATCAGAGAAAGCTTTAAAGAAAAGGAAGGTCCGTGTGTATTACGAAGGAGACTTGACAGTTGTGAAGTTTTGCCGGTATCGTTTCTATCATGGATTTGACTTAACAATTTCAAAGTCGCAAAGGTAAGGGGGGTGAGCTATAGGAGAGTCTTGGACTCCTAGTTGTAATCTAATTCCATCTTATCTTTTTGTTCCTTGCTTTCCAAGCATTGAAATTTAATTCCATAAATAAAAGAGTTATTATTCAATAATTATTCAACTAACCTAATCCTAATCCAATTAAGAAAGCATAAGTGGGCGCCCCACCCTAAGGATCAAATCTATGGGCTTGGGCCCACATTTACGGTCCATACTTTATAGGTTTATGGATATGGGTCAAACCCATTTCCCCTTTCATTAGGTTAATTAAATAATTACTAATATAATCCTTTAATTTAAATTAACAATTAATTTAAACCATAAATTAACATTTAATCTATTTATTAATGATTAACATTTAATCTGTAGAGCCCCGGACCTTTTCACATTTAATGCATGACACTTTCGTTGTCATTTTTCCTTTAAAGAGGTATAATTAATAAATAAGGAAGAAATTGGAAATTCCGAAATGTCAGAAATGTTCCTTTTCGAAGTACGAACCCAACGCAAATTGAATCGTCAAAATCGGACGAACGAGTCAAAAGATATGGCCAAAACAATCTGGACCTACAGGCAATCGTAGCTCGGAAGGCACTAAGGACGTAGCTCGGAAGGCACTAAGGACGTAGCTCTGATAACGTGCTCTGACAACGTGCTCTGATAAGGCACAGACAACGTACTTTGATAATGTAGCTCTAGCTCTGATAACGTATACGTTGTGCATCCGTTGTGCAACAGACAACGGGTACGTCGTGCAGCAGACAACGTGTACGTTGTACAGCAAACAACGTGTACGTTGTACAGCTCACGGCGGGCACGTTGTACATAAGACAACGGACAACGAGCTCAGTACAACGTGTTCGGCACTATTCACAGCACAACGTGTTCAGCACTATTCACAGCACAACGTGTTCAGCACTATTCACAGTACAACGTGTTTGGCACTATTCACAGCACAACGTACTCGGCACTATTCACAGCACAACGTGTTCAGCACTATTCACAGCACAGCGTGTTTGGCACTATTCACAGCACAACGTACTCGGCACTATTCACAGCACAACGTGTTTGGCACTATTCACAGCTCAATGTGTTCGGCACTCTTGTTTTTGCAGAAATTTCAGTAAGGGTATTATGGTCTTTTGGTCAGTTCACTCTTACCTTAAGAGTTTAACCCGAGCCTTTAGGGCTCATTCTCAACACTTAGAGGATTTGGGGGATTAGAAGAGAGGAGAAAGGGTTTCCTAAGCTAGGGTTTTGCTTTTGGAGAAGAATCAAATGGGTTTTGAGACCCTAGATCACTTCAAGTCTGGTTTTTCTCCAAGATCACGGCTCAAGCACTCGTAGAGAGTGTTCCCCAAGCTAGGGCAGCACCTCACGGTCGTTTTTGGAAGGGGTTTCTTCCTCATTTCTTCAAGGTCAGTACTTCTTACTACCCTCCTAGTTATAGTTCCTCTTTTCCCTTTATTTCTTTTGATTTTCTTTCATTTACACATGTGCTATGAGATGGATGGTTGTGAATGGTGAATGGAGATGGAATGGGCGATTGGATGCCAAGGGTTGTGTTGTGATGATTAAAATGGGGAGGGCATCGTATCCATAATAAACACACCTTTATGATGTGAGTAAACTCACCTAGAAAAGCATGATTTAGGTTTAAATGAATAATGAATAATGAACACACCATGTTTGATGAAATACCAAGGTGAATAAAATGAGTTGTAAATTAGGAAATGCATGCCTAATAAATTATGAATATTGCTAGGGCCTATGATAATGTGTTTTCTTGCTTTCCCTAAATGATATGAATATTACATTGCTCAATCATTGATGTTATATGTGTTGTGAAATTACCCAAATGTCATATTTAAATTTAAATGCAAGTATGTACACGGTTCCCACGAGCACGGCATGCATGACATGATTTATCGAGGTTTTCAAGAACATGGTTAGAGGTGGGACATATCCTACGATATGTTTTACCTCGCTTTTCACAAGAAAACAAGAACCAACATTCCACGAGGGGTCTCCCCTCACTCACAAGTGCATATCATGAAGAAGGGCCTCCCTTCCCTCGCAAGTACATACATATCATGAAGAAGGGTCTCCCTTCCCTCGCAAGTGCATTGCATAAAGAATGGTCTCCCTTCCCTCTCAAGGCATCTCTCAAGCGCATCTCACAAGGATATCTCACAAGTGTATCTCACAAGTTACATGATCACAAGCAAGCACGCATGACATGCATGACATGACACATATGACACGCTCGACAAGATCAAGTAAGACAAACACGACAAGCTTTCAAGTACGAAAAGATATTTTAGGCCAAGTCAAGTGCACGATGTTTTCAAGAGGTTTTATCGGCTTTATACGAAATACAAGCATGATTATAAATTGCTTTACTTCCTTGTATGATATGAATTGTTTCCGTCTAACATATATGAATTGCTTCTGATTTATGTATTGCCATTTTTATGCTATGACTATTGGTTAGTATTTGGTACCCGCTGAGTATTCCATGCTCAGCCGTACTTCTTATGTCGGCATGTTCTGAGGGAGCTGTTGCTCCATTTGTTGTTTGTGCTCCTGGTCCATGGGTGGAAGAGGAGTATGTCGAGGAGCCTTTGGAGGAACCTCCCGTAGAGGGTTATCAGTAGGTGATGTTAGATTCTGAGTGGATTGGCTGTGGGTGAGCATGAGTGATTATATCCATGTATTTTGGCGGGCATGTCCGCACTTTCTTTGTTTTGATTTCTTTGTATTAAACTTGGACCGTGTGTATATACTTAGAGGTTGTTAGACTTCCGCTGTGTTTTATAGTTATGTTTCCGTTGTCATCCTCTATTGTATATGCTCTGTGGGTTTTTGCAGGTTGGTTTGTCAAACAAGTCATGTAAGCCATGATTAGTCGTCCAAAGTTCACTCTAACTCCTAGGGTGGGTTTTGGGTCGCGACAGAAGTGGTATCAGAGCTTTGGCTTTAGGTCTCTAGGGTCACTTAAAATCTTATACCACGGCTTGACAAGAGCATATGTTAGGAAACAAGTTAGGAAGGAAGTGAGTCGGGAACGAGTCTGGTTCCAAGTTTAAGACTAAACTTTAGTCTTAGTCTAAAATGGTTGCTTTAACCAAGTACGGTCCTAGGTACGCCGGAACACTAAGTATAATGTGATGAATACTCTGATGACTTGATGTGATGTGTATTAGTATTATACAACTAATACAAATTGAATTATTGTGAAATGGCATTGAAATAAACTGTGGTTTCAAGTTAGACTCATGTGATGTTATTATTCTCAGGACTTTAGTCATGAGACGGAACACATGGGGTCGTGGACCACATACCAGAGCTTCCTCTTCTTCACGGGATGAGGATGAGCAGCCGGACCTCTCTCAGGTCTTAGGCTCTATTGCTGAGACACTCGCCATACTGGCGGCTCGGCAGGCTATACCATCATCGGCGGTACCTACTCCACCGCCCGCAGCTCCAGTACATCGTACCGCTGGAGTTGAGGCATTCAGGAGATTGAGGCCTCCACCCTTCCATGGGAGTGTGGACCCTCTTGCTGCGGAAGCATGGATCCTCCAGATGGAGAAGATCTTTCCAGTCCTCTCGCCTACAGAGGAGGATAGAGTAGCATGGGCAGTTTTCATGCTAGAAGGTGAAGCCCACCATTGGTGGTTGTCCGCATTGAGGACGCGAGATTTGACCATGCAGGGTCAACCTTGGACTTGGGAGGAGTTCAAAGATACTTTTTACAAGAAGTATTTTCCGATTGGAGCACGGGAAAAGAAAGAGAGAGAATTCATCAACCTTGAGCAAGGTTCGATGTCTGTGGCCGCTTATGAGGCCAAGTTCTCGGAGCTATCACGCTTCACGACACATATGATTGCCACCGAGGCAATGAAGGCGAGGAGGTTTGAGCAAGGACTCAAGGATGTCATCATGGAGAAAGTATCGGTCTTTAGGCACGCCACTTACGCTAAAGTGGTGGATAAAGCCTTGTTGGTTGAGACCAACTCTGAGGCGGTGTCCAAGAAGAGGGAATTGACGAGAGGCCAATCCAGTAGTTTAGCACCTCTAGAGAGGCGGGCTCGTACCGGCCCTTATCAGTATGCGTGGCTAGCACCACCGATGAGGCCATCTTATGCGCCTCCAGCTCCACGGCAGTATGCGCCTCAGGCACCGCGACCTCAGGCTCTTCCAGCCCCACGGCCTGTGGCACCTCAGACGATGTGGTATGCTCCACCTCCGGCCCCTCCGACTTATACACACGAGGTCTGCACTTCATGCGACCGAAGGCACCCGGCAGGAGATTGCCAAAGAGCATCGGGTGGATATTTTCATTGTGGTCGCCAGGGCCATATGATCAGGGATTGCCCCAGTCGGCATTTACCAGGCCAGTCTCAGGGGATTTGGCCACCAGCACGCCCAGCAGGATCATATCAGGCGTCATCTCAGACTACCCGGTCTACACCTCAGTCTCGCCAGGCGAACCAGGGGCGAGTTTTTTTCTTAACAGAGGGTGATGCACTTGCATCTGACGATGTAGTGCAAGGTACGCAGTTGTAGCTTATTTAATTATCCGTAAATTAAACTGTTAAGTATTAATTGATTGTGTACGTACTTGGCATGTTATATATGTATATATACCTACATGTATACACTGTTGATGCATGGATTAACTCCGCTAGTTAAAATTTCAGGAACCCTACTAGTCAATGAGTATTTGGCTCGAGTGTTGATTGATACCGGGTCTACTCATTCATTTGTCTCGCCGAGTATTTCAGAAGGCTTTTCTGCAGAGCCAAGTCAGCTAGAACCGGAGTTAGCCATTTCGACTCCTCTCGGCAAAACAGTATTGGCAGATAAAGTGTATAGAAATAGTGTGGTCCAAGTTGGAAGCCACGAGTTGGCGGTTGATCTCATCGTCTTTGGATTCTAAGACTTTGATGTTATATTGGGAATGGATTGGTTAGCAGCACATCATGGGCATGTAGCTCGCTTTGAGAAAATGGTACTCTTCAAGTCAGTAGAAGGAAAACCATTCCACTTTCGCGGGTTGAAAAGTAGATATATTGCTCGTTTTGCGGCGTTGAGCTTAGCTAACCCCGAGGCAAAGGACTCATCGACTATTCCGGTTGTGAGTGAGTTCCTGGATGTATTTCCAGAGGAGTTGCCAGGATTGCCTCCAGACAGGGAGATTGAGTTTGTGATCAAGCTTGCACCAGGCACAGCTCCTGTTTTCAGGGCTCCGTATAGAATGGCCCCTATTGAACTCAAAGAGTTAAAGACCCAGTTGGAAGAATTACAAGGTCTTGGTTTCATTCGACCAAGTGTCTCACCGTGGGGTGCCCCGGTGTTGTTTGTTAAGAAGAAAGATGGCTCGATGCGGATGTGCGTCGATTACCAGCAATTGAACAAAGTCACTATAAAGAATAGGTATCCCTTGCCTAGGATTGATGACTTGTTCGATCAGTTGAAGGGAGCGAGATTTTTCTCGAAGATAGACCTTCGATCGGGTTATCACCAGTTGAAGATTAAGGTGGAAGATGTTCCCAAAACTGCTTTCAAGACTCGGTATGGACAATACGAGTTCTTGGTGATGCCTTTTGGACTCACGAACGCGCCAGCAGCCTTTATGGATTTGATGAACCGGGTGTTCCGGCCATATCTTGATAGGTGCGTGATTGTATTTGTTGATGACATTTTGGTCTATTCCCAGACACGGGAAGATCACACACGCGACCTATGCCTTGCTTTGGAAATGCTAAGAGAGCACAAGCTATATGCCAAACTTAGCAAGTGTGAGTTTTGGTTGGAAGAGGTGGCATTCCTAGGCCACGTTGTTTCTGCAGAAGGTATCTCGGTAGATCCAAAGAAGATCGAAGCAATTATGAGTTGGGCGAGGCCCAAGAGTGTTACCGAGATACGCAGCTTTCTTGGGTTGGCAGGCTACTACAGGAGATTCGTAGAGGGTTTCTCTAGCCTTGCAGCACCGCTCACTTACCTGACAAGGAAGAACGCCAAGTTTGTATGGAGTGATAAGTGCGAGATCAGTTTCACGAAACTGAAGAAGAGGCTTACTACAGCCCCTGTCCTTACTGTGCCATCTGGACCTTATGGGTATGAGGTGTATAGTGATGCCTCACACGTTGGACTTAGGTGTGTACTCATGCAGCACAAGAAAGTCATTGCCTATGCATCAAGGCAATTGAAGGAGCATGAGAAGAATTATCCCACGCACGACTTGGAGCTTGCGGCAGTCGTGTTTGCACTTAAGATTTGGCGTCATTACCGTTATTGGGTGGAGTTCTATGTGTTTACCGATCACAAGAGTCTCAAGTATCTCTTTTCCCAAAAGGAGTTGAATCTAATGCAACGGCGTTGGATGGAATTTTTGAAAGACTATGATTGTACCATTCAATACCACCCGGGTAAAGCAAATGTAGTGGCTGATGCTTTGAGTAGAAGACCTCCGGGGTTATTAGCATGCATGTTAGTGCAGGAATGGAAGCTACTTGAAGACTTGGCAAATCTGGACATCAGTGTGAATAACTCTGTCCGTGGTCCTACCTTGGCAAATGTTACGGTTCGGCCGTACATTATAGATTTGATCCAAGAATATCAAGCCATGGATGTGGAATTGTTGGCTTTCCGGGACAAGGAAGTTGCCAAGGGCAGTGAAGACTTTTCTCTCACTAGTCGGGGTGCTATCACATTCAAGGGAAGGCTGTGCGTCCCAGCCAATGCAGATCTTCGAAGAGAGATTTTGGATGAAGCACACCGTTTGAAGTACACAGTGCATCCAGGGGGTACAAAGATGTACTGGAACCTCAAGAGTCACTTTTGGTGGTGGAATATGAAGAGGGAGGTTGCGGAATATGTAGCACGGTGCTTGGTGTGTCAACAGGTAAAAGCAGAACACATGCAGCCCGCAGGTCTATTACAGTCCCTTTCGATTCCCGAGTGGAAATGGGAGAACATATCCATGGATTTCATAGTTGGCTTGCCAAAGACAGCAAGGGGCTCAGATGCAATATGGGTAGTAGTGGATCGTTTGACGAAGTCCGCTCACTTCTTACCTTACCGAACTACTTTCAACTCTAGTCAGTTAGCCGCTTTGTACATCAAGGAAGTGGTGAGGTTGCACGGAGTGCCCGTTAGTATTGTGTCAGATCGGGATCCAAGATTCACATCACGATTCTGGAAAAGCTTCCAGGAGGCTATGGGTTCCCGACTTGATTTCAGCACCGCTTTTCATCCACAGACGGATGGACAAACCGAGAGAGTGAACCAAGTCATTGAAGACATGCTTCGGGCTTGTATGTTGGATTTCAGAGGCAGTTGGGAAGAGCACTTGCCTTTGGTTGAATTCGCCTATAATAACAGCTATCAGGCGAGTATCCAAATGGCACCATTTGAGGCCTTGTATGGGCGAAGTTGTAGGTCTCCTCTCTATTGGGATGAGGTAGGAGAAAGGAAAGTACTTGGTCCGGAGTTGATTGAGCAAACTGCAGGCACAGTTAAGATCATTCGGGATCGATTGAAAGCCGCTCACGATCGCCAGAAAAGTTATGCGGACACGTGCCGTAGGGACTTGGAATTTCAAGTAGGAGATCAAGTTTTTGTGAAAGTATCTCCTAGCAAAGGGATCATGAGATTTGGAAAGCGAGGCAAGCTCAGTCCTCGGTATGTTGGGCCTTTTGAGATTATCACACGAGTTGGTGAGGTTGCTTACAGGGTAGCTCTCCCACCTCACATGGCCGCAGTACACAACGTCTTCCATGTGTCTATGCTTCGGAAGTACATTGCGGATCCTTCGCATGTCATAGACTTGGAACCGTTGGAGATTCGAGAGGACCTCACCTTGATTGAAAAGCCGGTTCAGATTTTGGATCGAAGAGATCAGGTTCTTCGCAACAAGACAATCCCTTTGGTTCTTGTGCAATGGCAACACCATACTCGGGAAGAAGCTACATGGGAGCGTGAAGCCGAAGTCAAAGCAAAGTACCCAGAATTAATTGAATGAGTTTTTGTATAAGTTAGTATATGACTTGTAATTTTCTTTTTGGTTTGTAATGCAAGTAGCGTCTAAATTTCGAGGACGAAATTTTTGTAAGGGGGGGAGGATGTAGAGCCCCGGACCTTTTCACAATTAATGCATGACACTTTCATTGCCATTTTGCCTTTAAAGAGGTATAATTAATAAATAAGGAAGAAATTGGAAATTCTGAAACGTTAGAAATGTTCCTTTTCGAAGTACAAACCCAACGCAAGTTGAATCGTCAAAATCGGACGAATGAGTCAAAAGATATGGCCAAAACAGTATGGACCTACAGGCAATCGTAGCTCGGAAGACACTAAGGACGTAGCTCTGATAACGTGCTCTGATAAGGCACAGACAACGCATAGACAACGTACTCTGATAACGTAGCTCTAGCTCTGATAACGTATACGTTGTGCATCCGTTTTGCAACAAACAACGGGTACGTTGTGCAGCAGACAACGTGTACGTTGTACAGTAAACAACGTGTACGTTGTATAGCTCACGACGGGCACGTTGTACATAAGACAACGGACAACGAGCTCAGCTCAACGTGTTCGGCACTATTCACAGCACAACGTGTTCAGCACTATTCACAGCACAACGTGTTCAGCACTATTCACAGCACAACGTGTATGGCACTATTCACAGCACAACGTACTCGGCACTATTCACAGCACAACGTACTCGGCACTATTCACAGCACAACGTGTTCAGCACTATTCACAGCACAGCGTGTTTGGCACTATTCACAGCACAACGTACTCGGCACTATTCACAGCACAACGTGTTTGGCACTATTCACAGCTCAACGTGTTCGGCACTCGTGTTTTTGCAGAAATTTCAGTAAGGGTATTATGGTCTTTTGGTCGGTTCACTCTTACCTTAAGAGTTTAACCCGAGCCTTTAGGGCTCATTCTCAACACTTAGAGGATTTGGGGGATTAGAAGAGAGGAGAAAGGGTTTCCTAAGCTAGGGTTTTGCTTTTGGAGAAGAATCAAATGGGTTTTGAGACCCTAGATCACTTCAAGTCCGGTTTTTCTCCAAGATCACGGCTCAAGCACTCGTGGAGAGTGTTCCCCAAGCTAGGGCAGCACCTCACGGTCGTTTTTGGAAGGGGTTTCTTCCTCATTTCTTCAAGGTCGGTACTTCTTACTACCCTCCTAGTTATAGTTCCTCTTTTCCCTTTATTTCTTTTGATTTTCTTTCATTTACACATGTGCGATGAAATGGATGGTTGTGAATGGTGAATGGAGATGGAATGGACGATTGGATGTCAAGGGTTGTGTTGTGATGATTAAAATGGGGAGGGCATTGTATCCATAATAAACACACCTTTATGATGTGAGTAAACTCACCTAGAAAAGCATGATTTAGGTTTAAATGAATAATGAATAATGAACACACCATGTTTGATGAAATGCCAAGGTGAATAAAATGAGTTGTAAATTAGGAAATGCATACCTAATAAATTATGAATATTGCTAGGGCCTATGATAGTGTGTTTTCTTGCTTTCCCTAAATGATATGAATATTACATTGCTCAATCATTGATGTTATATGTGTTGTTAAATTACCCAAATGTCATATTTAAATTTAAATGCAAGTATGTACACGGTTCCCACGAGCACGGCATGCATGACATGATTTACCGAGGTTTTCAAGAACATGGTTAGAGGTGAGACATATCCTACGATATGTTTTACCTCGCTTTTCACAAGAAAACAAGAACCAACATTCCACGAGGGGTCTCCCCTCACTCACAAGTGCATATCATGAAGAAGGGCCTCCCTTCCCTCGCAAGTACATACATATCATGAAGAAGGGTCTCCCTTCCCTCGCAAGTGCATTGCATAAAGAAGGGTCTCGCTTCCCTCTCAAGGCATTTCTCAAGCGCATCTCACAAGGATATCTCACAAGTGTATCTCACAAGTTACATGATCACAAGCAAGCACGCATGACATGCATGACATGACACGTACGACACGCTCGACAAGATCAAGTAAGACAAACACGACAAGCTTTCAAGTACGAAAAGATATTTCAAGCCAAGTCAAGTGCACGATGTTTTCAAGAGGTTTTATCGGCTTTATACGAAATACAAGCATGATTATAAATTGCTTTACTTCCTTGTATGATATGAATTGTTTCCGTCTAACATATATGAATTGCTTCTGATTTATGTATTGCCATTTTTATGCTATGACTATTGGTTAGTATTTGGTACCCGTTGGGTATTCCATGCTCAGCCGTACTTCTTATGTCAGCAGGTTCTGAGGGAGCTGCTGCTCCATTTGATGTTTGTGCTCCTGGTCCATGGGTGGAAGAGGAGTACGTCGAGGAGCCTATGGAGGAACCTCCCGTAGAGGGTTATCAGTAGGTGGTGTTAGATTCTGAGTGGATTGGCTATGGGTGAGCATGAGTGATTATATCCATGTATTTTGGCAGGCATGTCCGCACTTTCTTTGTTTTGATTTCTTTGTATTAAACTTGGACCATGTGTATATACTTAGAGGTTGTTAGACTTCCGGTGTGTTTTATAGTTATGTTTCCGCTATCATTCTCTATTGTATATGCTCTGTGGGTTTTTGCAGGTTGGTTTGTCAAGCAAGTCATGTAAGCCATGATTAGTCGTCCAAAGTTCACTCTAACTCCTAGGGTGGGTTTTGGGTCGCGACATAATCATCTTAAATAATTGATGAACATTTAATCAATAATTTGAGCATGTATTTCTTATGTGAGCATCTCCATAGATTGCTCTACGACATTCTAACCCTGGCTTACCCAATGTTATCCCATTGACCCTAAATAGGAATTTCATCGGAATTGCAAGTGACGTGAGATATCCATGTTGTAATATGAATCCCAGGGTACGAACATTAACTAATACGGATCCTGCCACATGAAATTTTTAATTCAATTGATCCTTCAATTACATTATCCTTAATGAGCCTTCAACATTAATACACTATCTAACTCATAGCCCATTGCACATCATCCGGGTTTCCAAGACATTTGATTAAGCCATGAGAAACAATTTCTCATGTAAAATATTTAGAGAAAAGCTTTTTATAAGTATAATATATTTTAATAAAAATATGTTTCAAACTTATTTTGTTTCAAAATCACTTGCGTAGGATTTAAGCTTAATCGAATGTTTTACCCAAAACTTGGATAATCTCTCAATTTAATGAGCATGGATTTTATGTTTGAAATTCATCAAGACTCGAATAGCTTTCTGACTATCTAACTATACTGTATTGTATTCCCTAAGGTAGAGAATACTTTTGTGGAATCAAAACAGTTACACTGCTGCTCAGTTATAAATGAACTCACCGGATCTAAGGATCATTGAAACTGTTCAATATGAATGAGAGACCAACTATCTGATAGTATGTTTATGCAAGAAGTCTCTCATTGCATGCAATCAATCAGTGTACAATTAAGCACCCATATGCTGATGTGTAGTCTCCACTACAATAGTTTGAGATAAAACTACATCTCAACCATTGAGAACATCTTAGCATTGTGGCAGCCATATAAGTGAAGTGCCCAGCTTGTAGAGCCCTAGACTTTTTCATGTTTTATGCATGGCACTTTCGTAGCCAATTTGCCTTTAAAGTACTACAAGTTGAATTGTCAAAATCTGACAAACGAGTCAAGAGATATGGCCAAAAACAGTTTGGACCTGCAGAGTACCGATCGCTCGGTCCATGGAGGGATCGATCGGTTCAAAACCGATCGATCGGTAGCTATCGACTGGTCGAAGAATTTGTATGGGGAAATTTTCTTAAGAGTAGATTTTTAACTGATCGCTCGGTTATGAAACCGATCGATCGGCAGGCAACTGATCGCTCAGTATCGACCATCGATCGCTTGGTCTTCGTGTTTTTGCAAAAATTTCATTAAGGGTGTTTTCATCTTTTGGGCGTTTCACTCTTTCCTCTTAAGGGTTGCCCGAGCCTTTAGGGCTCATTCTCAACACTTAGAGACATTTGAGAGTTAGGGAAAGAAGAGAGGATTTTCCTAACCTAGGGTTTGCTTTTGGGGAGAAATCAAATGGGGTTTCAAGACCCACAATCACCTCAAGCTTGGATTGCTTTAAGATTCCGGTTCAAGCACACGAGGAGTAGTTTCTCCAAGCTAGGGCAGCGACTCACGGACGTGTTGGAAGGGGATTCTTTTCCTCATTTGTCAAGTTCGGTACTTCTTGCTACCTTCCAAGTTATAGCTTTTCTTTCTTCCCTTATTCTTGTATTCTTTGTTTTCTTCCATCTATAAATGGATGATGAGTTTAAATGGTGAATGGTGTGAATGGAGAGGGGTGTTGGCGATTGGATGCCGTGTGAAATGATGTGATGAATGAAATGGGGAGGGCATTGTATCTATAATGAACAAACATGTATGATGTGAGCATAACCCACCTAGAAAATCATGATTTAGGTTGAAATAAATAATGGACACACCCTATGTTTGATGAAATGCCAAGGTGAACAAAACGAAGGATGAATTAAGAAAATGCATGCTTAATTACTTATGAACTTTTTAGGGCTTATGATAGTGTGAGTTCTTGTTTTCTTTAAAATGTCATAAATGCTTATTGTTTAATTTGTGACATGCTATATATTGTGAAATCCCCAAATGTCATCTTTAAATTCCAATGCAAGTATGCACACGAATCCACGAGCACGGCATGCATGACATGAATTTACCGAGACCTTCAAGAACGAGGTTGAGAGGTGGGACATATCCTACGATATGTTTTACCTCGCTTTTCACAAGAAAACAAGAACAGACATTCCACGAGGGGTCTCCCCTCACTCACAAGTGCATAGAATAAAAAGGGCCTCCCTTCCCTCGCAAGTACATCCATATCATGAAGAAGGGCCTCCCTTCCCTCTCAAGTGCATTGCATAAAGAAGGGTCTTCCTTCCCTCTCAAGTGCATCTCACAAGGATATCTCACAAGTGTATCTCACAAGTTACATGATCACAAGCAAGCACGCATGACATGCATGACATGACACGATATACAAGAATCAAGCAAGATAGACAAGACGAGTTTTCAAGCACGAAAATGGTACTTTAAGTCAAGTTAAGTGCACGGTGTTTTCAATGGTTTTATTGGCTTTTATGAATGCAAGCATGATTATATATTGCTTTACTACCTTATTAAGATCTGAATTGTTTCCTACTTTATATATGTGTAACATCGTTGTTGTAGTATGACTGTTGGTTAGTATTTGGTACCCGCTGAGTATTCCACGCTCAGCCGTACTTCTTATGTCGGCAGGTTCTGAGGGAGTTGCTGCTCCATTCGATGTCTGTGCTCCTGGCCCCATGGGTGGAGGAGGAGTACGTTGAGGAGCCTGTGGAGGAACCTCAGGGTGAGGGTTATTATTAGGCGGTGGTAGATTCTTAGTGGATAGCTGTGGGTGAGCTAGAGAGTTATATTCATGTATTTTGGTGGGCCTGTCCGCACTTTCTTTTGGGTATTTTCTTTTTGTATCAAACTTGGGTTACATGTATATACATAGAGGTTTGTTCGACTTCCGCTGTGTTTGTTGTATGTTTCCGCTATTTGGTCCTCTTTGTATATGCCTTGTGGGTTTTTGCAGGTTAATTCGTCAAGCAAGTCATGATGAGTCGTCCAAGATTCACTCTAACTCGTAGGGTGGGTTTTGGGTCGCGACAAGAAGTGGTATCAGAGCCTAGGCTTTAGATCTCTAGGGTTACTTAGAATCTAGTACCACAGCTTGACAAGAGCATATGCCCAGAAACAAGTTAGGAAGGAAGTAAGTCGGAAGCAAGTCATGATCCAAGTGTAAGACTAAACTTTAGTCTTAGTCAAAATGGTTGCTCCAACCAAGTACGAGTCTTAGGAACGCTAGAACACCAAGGTATAATATTATAAATACACCGATGGTTGTGATATGATGTATATTAGTACTATACAACTAATACAAATTGAATTATTGTGCAATGGAACTGTGATAAATTGTGGTTTCAAGTGAGACTCATGTGGTGCTATTGTTCTCAGGACTTTAGTCATGAGGCGGGGCACACGGGGTCTTGGACCACACACCAGAGCTTCTTCTTCTTCACGAGATGAGGATGAGCAGCCAGACCTCTCTCAGGTCTTAGGCTCTATTGTAGAGACACTCGCCATCCTGCTGGCTCGGTAGACTATACCTTCTTTAGCGGCACCAACTCCACTGCCTACGGCTCCAGTACATCATACAGCTGGGGTTGAGGCATTCAGGAGATTGAGGCCTCCATCATTCCATGGGAGTGTGGACCCTCTTGCTGTGGAGGCGTGGATCCTCCAGATGGAGAAGATACTTGCGGTTCTCTTGCCTACAGATGAGGATAGAGTAGCATGGGCGGTTTTCATGCTAGAGGGGGAGGCACATCACTGGTGGTTGTCCGCCTTGAGGACGCGAGATTTGACCATAGAGGGTCAACCTTGGACTTGGGAGGAGTTCAAGGATACTTTTTATAAGAAGTACTTTCCTGTTGGAGCACGGGAAAAGAAAGAAAGAGAGTTCATCAACCTAGACAAAGGTTCGATGACTGTGGCCGCTTATGAGGCTAAGTTCTCAGAGCTATCGCGCTTCGCGACTCACATGGTTGCCACCGAGGCAATGAAGGCGAGAAGGTTTGAGCAAGGGCTCAAGGATGTTATCATGGAGAAGGTCTCGGTTTTCAGACATGCTACCTACCCTGAGGTAGTGGACAAGGCCTTATTGGTCAAGGCCAATTCAGAGAGAGTGTACAAGAAGAGGGAATTGGCGAGAGGCCAACCTAGTAGTTCAGCACCTCCAGAGAGGCGGGCTCGTACCGGCCCTCATCAGTATGCGTGGTCAGCACCACCGATGAGGCCATCTTATGCGCCTCCAGCTCCATGGTAGTATGTGCCTCAGGCACCGCGACCTCAGGCTCTTCCAGCTCCACAGCCAGTTGCACCTCAGACGGTGAGGTACGCTCCACCTCTAGCCCCTCCGACCTATACACACGAGGTCTGCACTTCGTGCGGCCGAAGGCACCAGGCAGGAGATTGCTGAAGGGCATCAGGTGGATGTTTTCATTGTGGTCGCCAGGGCCATGTGAGCAGGGATTGCCCCAATTGGCATTTACCAGGCCAGTCTCAGGGGATTAGGCCCCCAGCACGCCCAGCAGGATCATACCAGGCGTCATCCCAGACTACCCGGTCTACACCTCTGCCTCGCCAGGTGAACCAGGGGCGAGTTTTTGCCTTGACAGAGGGTGATACACTTGCATCTTATGATGTGGTGCAAGGTACGCGTTTAGAGTTATTCTTTTATCCGCGATTGTCATGTTATGCTTTACTCCTTGTGTACGTATGTGGCGGGCTATATATCTATCTACCTATATATATATGATGTGATGCATGGATTGACATAACTAGTTGAAATTTCAGGAACCTTACTAGTCAGCGAATGTTTGGCTAGAGTGTTGATTGATACCGGGTCTACTCATTCGTTTGTCTCACCGAGCTTTTCAGAAGGCTTTTCTGTGGAGCCTAGTCAGCTAGAACCGGAGTTAGCCATTTCGACTCCTCTCGGGAAAACAGTGTTGACAAACAAAGTGTGTCGAAATAGTGTGGTTCAAGTGGGAAGCCACGAGTTGGCGGTTGATCTAATAGTTCTTGGATTCCAAGACTTTGACGTCATATTGGGAATGGATTGGTTAACGGCACATCACGGGCATGTAGCTTGCTTTGAGAAAATGGTACTCTTCAAGCTAGTAGAAGGAAAATCATTATGCTTTTGCGGGTTGAAAAGTAGAGATATTGCTCATTTTACGACGTTGAGCTTAGCTAACCCTGAGGCAAAGGACTCATCGACTATTCCGGTTGTGAGTGAATTCCTGGATGTATTTCTAGAGGAGTTGCCAGGATTGCCTCCAGACAGGGAGATTGGGTTTGTGATCGAGCTTGCACCAAGCACAACTCCTATTTTCAGGGCTCTGTATAGAATGGCCCCTATTGAACTCAAGGAGTTGAAGACTCAGTTGGAGGAATTACAAGGCCTTGGTTTTATACGACCAAGTGTCTCACTGTGGGGTGCCCTGGTACTGTTCGTTAAGAAGAAGGATGGCTCGATGCGGATGTGCGTCGATTATCGGCAATTGAACAAAGTCACTATAAAGAATAGGTATCCATTGCCTAGAATTGATGACTTGTTCGATCAGTTGAAAGGAGCAAGATTTTTCTCAAAGATAGATCTTCGATCGGGATATCACCAGTTGAAGATTAAGGCAGAAGATATTCCCAAAACTGCTTTCCGGACTCGATACGGACACTACGAGTTCTTGGTGATGTCTTTTGGTCTCACGAACGCGCCGGTAGCCTTCATGGATTTGATGAACCGGGTGTTCCAGCCATGTCTTGATCGATGTGTGATCGTGTTTATCAATGACATCTTGATATATTCCCAGACACGGGAAGATCACATGCGAGACCTTCGCCTTGCTTTGGAAATGCTGAGGGAGCATAAGCTATACGCCAAACTCAGTAAGTGTGAGTGTTGGTTGGAAGAGGTGGCATTCCTAGGCCACGTTGTATCCGCGGAAGGTATTTCGGTAGACCCGAAGAAAATAGAGGCAGTTATGAGTTGGGCTAGGCCCAAGAGTGTCACAGAGATACGCAGTTTCCTTGGGTTGGCAGGCTATTACAGGAGATTCGTGGAGGGTTTCTCCAGTCTTGCGGCACCGCTCACTAACCTGACAAGGAAGAATGCAAAGTTTGTATGGAGCGACAAGTGTGAGATCAGTTTCACGGAACTGAAGAAGAGGTTTACTACAGCCCCTATCCTTACTGTGCCATCCGGACCTTATGGATATGAGGTGTATAGTGACGCCTCGCACGTTGGACTTGTGTGTGTACTCATGCAGCACAAGAAAGTCATTGCTTATACATCAAGGCAATTGAAGGAGCATGAGAAGAATTACCCCACGCACGACTTGGAGCTTGCCGCAGTCGTGTTTGCACTCAAGATTTGGCGACACTACCTTTATGGGGTAAAATTCTATGTATACGGATCACAAGAGCCTCAAGTATCTCTTTTCCCAAAAAGAGTTAAATCTAAGGCAACGGGGTTGTATGAAATTTTTGAAAGATTATGATTGTACCATTCAATACCACCCGGGTAAGGCAAATGTAGTGGCTGATGCTTTGAGTAGAAGACCTCCAGGGTTATTAGCACACATGTTGGTGCAGGAATGGAAACTACTTCAAGATTTGGCAAATCTGGACATCAGTGTGAATGACTCTGTCCATAGTCCTATCTTGGCAAATGTCACGGTTCGGTTATACATTATAGATTTGATCCAAGAATACCAAGCCATGAATGCTAAATTGTGGGCTTATCAGGACAAGGAAGTGGCTAAGGGTAGTGAGGACTTCTCTCTCACTAGCCGAGGTGCATCACATTCAAGGGAAGACTGTGTGTCCCAGCCAATGCAGATCTTCGCAGGGAGATTATGGATGAAGCTCATCGGGCAAAGTACACTGTGCATCCAGGGGGTACGAAGATGTATCGGAACCTCAAGAGTCACTTTTGGTGGCGGAATATGAAGAGGGATGTTGCGAATTATGTGGCACCGTGCTTGGTGTGCCAGCAGGTGAAAGCAGAGCACATGCGGCCGGCAGGTCTATTGCAGTCTCTTCCTATTCTCAAGTGGAAATGGGAGAACATTTCCATGGACTTCATAGTTGGCTTGCCAAAGACGACAAGGGGCTCAGATGCGATTTGGGTTGTGGTGGACCGTTTGACAAAGTCCGCGCATTTCTTACCTTACCGAACTAATTTTAACTCTAGCCAGTTGGCCGCACTATATATCAAGGAAGTTGTTAGGCTACACGGGGTGCCGGTTAGTATTGTCTCAGATCGGGATCTGAGATTCACATCAAGATTCTGGAAGAGTTTTCAGGAAGCTATGGGTTCCCGACTTGATTTCAGCACTGCTTTTCATCCACAGACGGATGGACAAACCGAGAGGGTGAACCAAGTAATAGAAGACATGCTTCGGGCTTGTATGCTGGATGTCAAAGGCAGTTGGGAAGAGCACTTGCCTTTGGTAGAATTCGCCTACAACAATAGCTATCAGGCGAGTATCCAAATGGCTCCATTCGAGGCTTTGTACAGGTGAAGTTGCAGGTCTCCTCTCTACTGGGATGAGGTAGGAGAAAGGAAGGTACTAGGTCCGGAGTTGATTGAGCAAACTGCGGGCATAGTCAAAATCATCCGGGATCGGTTGAAAGCCGCTCCAGATCGTCAAAAGAGCTATGCGGACACAAGCCGAAGGGACTTGGAATTCCAGGTTGGGGATCAAGTCTTTGTGAAAGTATCTCCTAGCAAAGGGATTATAAGATTTGGCAGGCGAGGCAAGCTTAGTCCTCGATACGTTGGCCTGTTTGAGATCATCACACGAGTTGGTGAAGTCGCTTATAGGGTAGCTCTTGCACCTCATATGGCCGTGGTTCACAACATTTTCCATGTGTCTATGCTTCGGAAGTACATTGCGGATCCTTCGCATGTCATAGACTTGGAACCATTGGAAATTCGAGAGGATCTCACGTTAGTTGGAAGGCCGGTTCATATATTAGATCGGAGAGATCAAGTCCTTCGCAACAAAATGATTCCATTGGTTCTTTTGCAATGGCAGCATCATGCTCGAGAAGAAGCTACATAGGAGCGTGAGGACGAAGTCAAAGCGAAGTACCCGGAATTTTTTGAACGAGTTTTGTATAGGTTTTGTATATGACTTGTAATTTTGTTTTGGTTTGTAATGCAAGTATCGTCTAAATTTCGAGGATGAAATTTTTGTAAGGGGGGGAGGATGTAGAGCCCCAAAGTTTTTCATGTTTTATGGATGATACTTTTGTAGCCAATTTGCCTTTAAAGTAATACAATTAATAAATAAGGAAGAAATTGAAAATTCCAAAACGTCAGAAATGTTTCTTTTCGAAGTACGAACCTAACACAAGTTGAATCGTCAAAATCCGACGAACGAGCCAAGAGATATGGCCAAAACAATTTGGACCTGCAGAGCACTAATCGCTCGGTCCATGGAGCGATCGATTGGTCCAAAACAGATCGATCGGTAGCTATCGACTGGTCGAAGAATTTGTATGGGGAAATTTTCCAGAGAGTAGATTTTTAACTGATCGCTTGGTTATGAAACCGATCGATCGATAGGCAACCGATTGCTCGGTATCGACCACCGATCGCTCGGTCTTCATGTTTTTGCAGAAATTTCATTAAGGGTGTTTTCATCTTTTGGGCGTTTCACTCTTTCCTCTTAAGGGTTGCCCGAGCCTTTAGGGCTCATTCTCAACACTTAGAGACATTTGAGAGTTAGGGAAAGAGGAGAGGGTTTTCCTAACCTAGGGTTTGCTTTTGGGGAGAAATCAAATGGGGTTTCAAGACCCACAATCACCTCAAGCTTGGATTGCTTCAAGATTCCGGTTCAAGCACACGAGGAGTAGTTTCTCCAAGCTAGGGCAGGAACTCACGGACGTGTTGGAAGGGGATTCGTTCCCTCATTTGTCAAGGTCGGTACTTCTTGCTACCCTCCTAGTTATAGCTTTTCTTTCTTCCCTTATTCTTGCATTCTTTGTTTTCTTCCATCTATAAATGGATGATGAGTTTAAATGGTGAATGGTGTGAATGGAGAGGGGTGTTGGCGATTGGAGTCCGTGTGAAATGATGTGATGAATGAAATGGGGAGGGCATTGTATCCATAAAGAACAAACATGTATGATGTGAGCATAACCCACCTAGAAAAGCATGATTTAGGTTGAAATAAATAATGGACACACCCTATGTTTGATGAAATGCCAAGGTGAACAAAACGAACGATAAATTAAGAAAATGCATGCTTAATTACTTATGAACTTGTTAGGGCTTATGATAGTGTGAGTTCTTGTTTTCTTTAAAATGTCATAAATGCTTATTGTTTAATTTGTGACATGCTATATATTGTGAAATCCCCAAATGTCATCTTTAAATTCCAATGCAAGTATGCACACGAATCCACGAGCACGGCATGCATGACATGAATTTACCGAGACTTTCAAGAACGAGGTTGAGAGGTGGGACATATCCTACGATATGTTTTACCTCGCTTTTCACAAGAAAACAAGAACAGACATTCCACGAGGGGTCTCCCCTCACTCACAAGTGCATAGCATAAAGAAGGGCCTCCCTTCCCTTGCAAGTACATCCATATCATGAAGAAGGGCCTCCCTTCCCTCTCAAGTACATTGCATAAAGAAGGGTCTCCCTTCCCTCTTAAGTGCATCTCACAAGGATATCTCACAAGTGTATCTCACAAGTTACATGATCACAAGCAAGCACGCATGACATGCATGACATGACACAATATACAAGAATCAAGCAAGATAGACAAGACGAGTTTTCAAGCACGAAAATGGTACTTTAAGTCAAGTTAAGTGCATGGTGTTTTCAAGGGTTTTATTGGCTTTTATGAATGCAAGCATGATTATATACGGCTTTACTTCCTTGTTATGATCTGAATTGTTTCCTGCTTCATATATGTGTAATATCGTTGTTGTACTATGACTGTTGGTTAGTATTTGGTACCCGTTGAGTATTTCATGCTCAACCGTACTTCTTATGTCGGTAGGTTCTGAGGGAGCTGCTGCTCCATTCGATGTCTGTGCTCCTGACCCATGTGTGGAGGAGGAGTATGTTGAGGAGCCTGTGGAGGAACCTCAGGGTGAGGGTTATTATTAGGCGGTGGTAGATTCTGAGTGGATAGTTGTGGGTGAGCTAGAGTTATATTCATGTATTTTGGTGGGCCTGTCCGCTCTTTCTTTTTGGTATTTTCTTTTTGTGTCAAACTTGGGTTACATGTATATACATAGAGGTTTGTTCGACTTCCGTTGTGTTTGTTGTATGTTTCCGCTATTAGGTCCTCTTTGTATATGCCTTGAGGGTTTTTGCAGGTTAGTTCGTCAAGCAAGTCATGCAAGTCATGATGAGTCGTCCAAGATTCACTCTAACTCCTAGGGTGGGTTTTGGGTCGTGACACAGCTTCACCCATAGCTGTGACTTTATAAGGTATAAGGAACTGGAAAGCTATATCTGTCTATGATAGTCCCATCACTTAGATTTCCTACAATGTATCCTATGGACTTTTATCAATATCTTATATCGTATAGATCATCTTATAATCATGGTCAATTACCCATAATGAATACACAATAGATAAAGAAGAAGTCTCAATTAATCAAATTAATAAGAATCTTACAATCTAAATGAATTTTCTGAGCATCATGTCTAACAATCTCCCACTTGCCCTAAAAGTCATTGTGTTATAGATTTCAATCCCATACTATCTAAGTGTGTTACAAATACTTTATCTGATAAATCCTTAGTCATCGGGTCAGCAACATTAAGTTTAGACCTAATCTTTGTAACAATAATATCTTACCTCTCAATGATCTCACAATGAAATGATACTTCCTAATAGGTTCAAGTGCTGGAGGAACATTTCCTAGCTCTTGCAAAAACCTTCTAAACTAGACTGCTTATTTTCTGCTTTAGAAGCTGTAATATATTTTGCTTATATGGTGGAGTCTGTAATACTCTTTTGCTTTATACTGCGCCAACTGACAGCAGCATCACCCAGTGTGAACACATACCCAGATGTGGAAGCTCTAATGTTCGGATCAGATTAGAAATTAGAATCAGTATAACCCAATCCAACTAGATCTTCTGAAGGAAAAGTAAGCACATAATCCCTAGTCCTTTTCAGGTACTTCATGATGTGCTTCACAGCAGTCGAATAATTAACACCTGGATTGCTTTGGAACCAACTAACAACTCCCATTGTATGACAGATATCTGGTCTAGTATATAGCATGACATACATAAGGCTCCCAACTGCTGAAGCATAAGGGCACCTCTTCATCTGCTCTATCTTATCAGCTGATGTAGGGGCCATCTTTTTAGACAAAGTGACACCATGTCGAAAAGGAATGAGAATTATCTTACAATCACTCATACTGTACCTAGACAAAATCTTGTCTATGTAGGAAGTTTGGCTCAATCCCAACATTCGACATTTTCTATCTCATAGAGTCTTTATTCCGAGAATATAGGATGCCTCTCCCAAGTCTTTCATTGAGAAATGCTGAGAAAGCCAAATCTTGACTAATGACAACATCCCTACATCATTCCTAATAAGTAGAATGTCATCTACATAAAGAATTAGGAATAGTATTGCTCTCCCACTGTCCTTGTATATACAAGATTCCTCTAAATTCTTTTAGAATCCAAATTCTTTGATCAAAAGATCAAATCTTTTGTTCCAGCTTCTGGAAGCTTGTTTCAAACCATATATTGACTTGTTGAACTTGCATACCATGTTCTCTTGGTTAGGAGCAATGAAGCCCTCAGGTTGCTTTATAAAAATGTCTTTATCTAACATTATATTAAGAAAAGCAGTTTTGACATCCATTTGCCATATCTCATGGTCATGGTGTGCAGCTATATCTAGCAATATCCTAATGGATTTGAGCATAGCTAGAGGTGAAAAGGTGTCTTCATAATCATCTCCTTGAATTTGAGTATAACCATTTGCAACAAGTCTTGCTTTATAGGTCTCCACGTTAGCATTGGCACTCTCCTTCCTTTTTTAAATCCATTTGCATCCAATTGGCCTTATACCATCTAGTGGATCTACTAAAGTCTAGACGCCATTGTCATACATGGAATCTATTTCAATATTCATGGCTTTATTCCATTGATATGCATCTACATCTATTTTAGCTTCCTGATAAGCATTAGGATCCGTATCCTCATCATTAGGGGTAACTAGATAAACCTCATTATTGTAATAATGAAGTCTATCTGGTAGTTTAGAAAGTCTTTCAGACCTTCTCAATAGAACAGAATTAGAAGAATCAATAGTGGAAGGATTAGGTTCAATTTCGATACTGGCTGAGTTGTCTTTCATCTCATGAAATTCAACCTTCTTAAGAAGATCCATTTCTTCCTCCAAGAAAGTGGCATGATTCCTAATAACTATTGTTTGGTTTGCCTTGGAGTAGAAATAGAAACCCTTAGTTTCCTTTGGATACCCTACAAAGTTCTATTTTTCTGTTCTAGATTCCAACTTACTGGGTTCGAGTTTGCGAACATGCACATGACAACCCCATAACCTTAAATGTTGTAAACTAGGTTTTCGCCCAATCCCCAATTCATAGGGTGTAACCGGTATAGTCTTAGAAGGAACTTGGTTCAGAATGTAAATGGCAGTTTGTAAGGCATACCCCCAAAGATATGAAGGTACATTGGCATGACTCATCATAGAGCCAACCATATCTAATAAGGTCCGATTTCTTCTTTCAAAAATACCATTTTGTTGAGGTGAGGTAAGACTTGACCATTGCGAGATAATCCCATTATCCTTTAAGTAATCTATAAAATCATTGGTGAGGTATTCACCACCTCGATCTGATCGAAGTGTCTTTATGGATTTGTCTGTTTGATTTACAACTTCTAATTTGAATTCTTTTGAACTTTTCAACGGTATCAGATTTGTGTTGCATCAAATAGACATATCTATATCTAGAATAGTCATTGGTAAATGTGACAAAATACCGGTATTGCCATCGTGCAACAATATTAAATGGACCATATACATCACTATGTATGAGTCTCAACTTTTCTTCAGCTCTTCCTACCTTTTTAGGGTAAGGCTTCTTTGTCATCTTCCCTTCGAGACAAGACTCGCAAGTAGGGAGTGGTTCTTCCTTGAGGAATTCAAGGGGACCATCTTTTACCAACCTCTTGATCCTATCAAGATTAATATGACTAAGTATCTTATGCAAAGATAAGCAGACTCTGTGCAATGTCTCTTCATTCCAGACATTCTAGATGATGAGGCATTGTTACTTTACAGACACTTATTATTTATCAAAGGGAATATTAAATAAAGACCATTAATGAGACTACCAGTTATCAAGACCATTCTATCTTTCTTAATTTCAACAATTGAATTAAAAACGATAAAGAATTCACACAGTAAGAGTCTAGATATTGAAATCAAATTTCTATATGCAGAAGACACATAAAAGCAGTCCTCTAAAATTAATGTCTTTCCATTAGGTAAATAAAGAGTAAACAAGCCAATTGATTTCACTGCAACATTTGCACCCGAGCCAACTTTAAGCTTCTGCTCCTATTTGGTCAGATATCTGGTTTCCTTGAACCCCTGCAAACAATTACAAACATATACAGTGGATCCAGAATCCACGCACCATGAGTTAGGAGGACCATCTAGAAAGTTTGACTCAACAGTAATTAATACTTCAAAGCATCTCATACCTTGATTATTGGCGCCACCCTTCTTAAGAGTTGTGAGGTAAGTCCTATGGTTCTTCTTCCAGTGGCCTATTTTTCCATAGTGGAAACACTTTCCTTTGCCTTTGTTTTCCTTACCAGTATCACCTGAAGAACCTTTGCTAACTCTTGCCTTACCCCTATTGTCTTTAAACTTAACTTGGCCCTTATTCCCTTTTCTAAACTTTTTAGATTGCTTGGAGGTATCAGGTTTATCAACTATTAAAGTTTCACCCTTTATTGACTTTTTGATCAAATCTTCTGCAGCCACAAGTGAGTTCATAAGCTCACTTAGTGACATTTCACTATTGTTCATGTTATAATTTAACACTGTTAGCCTTAAGGTTACAACTCTATGTACCCTTACTAGTTTCACTAATGACACAATAATGAAATGACTCTTGATATACTAATAGTTCCATTGAGTATCTGAAATTTCAGAGAAGAAGTCCATTCAGATCAAAATTCAAGATATGGAGAATTGAAGAGCTTAAATCAATTCAAAGTAATCAAGGTCAAAGTTCAAGTGCTAGTTCTTCTAAGAAGCCCCAAGAGCTCAAAGATAATTCATGAAGATCCATCTAGACTAGAGCTTCTCAAATCAAGATTGAAGATCATCTCTCTATGAAGACTAGTGTCTAAGTTGAAGTGTCTAGGACCTTGTAAAAGTTCTCAAGACATTGGAATAAAATTGCTCAAAGACTACCTAGATAGACCCTAGGAGACCTAGTATAATTTGGACATCATTCTAAGGCCCTAAAAATGATTAAAATAATATTAAATTGATTGCCTAAGGGTCCTAGCATATTTCCCATCTTTTTGGTCTCATTGAGATGAGTTTACTGAAAAAATTCAATGAACGCATTGATGAGTACAAGGGACTCGTCGACGAGTGGGTGACAGGAAAATGAAACAATTGCTTCTGTCTCCAATCATCGATGACTCAAACCCAAGTTACTCTCACTCGTCGACGAGTGCCTGCGGGAAAAACCTATAACGGCTATCTCGCATTCAATGCTACCCCCAACAGCCATATCGATTGCTCAACTATAAATAAAGTTGATTTATTATCAAAATAGAGAATTCTAGAGATTATTACATTGTTCTATTGATCATTCATCCCTCACCAACTTCTAGCAATCAATACTCTGTTTTTGTATTGAATATCTTGAAACCTAATCCCTCACTCATTGAGCATTCAATTCCAATCCATCTTGAGAGATTGCCAGCCTTGTATTCAATTCTTATCTAGCTCAAATTAGGAGCCTTCAATTCGGATTAAATATCCAATAAATTTCTGTAATTTTTTGGAAGTAAGGAATCAGGGATTCTTGCACTACTTTGAGAAGAGAGTTCTCGTGTATCCAAGAGAGAGTCTCTCTTGAAAAGGTTATTCCTGATCCTATCATAAGGATTGTAGATTTTTTCCTAAGCCTAGAAAAGGATTGTAATGCTTGCTCTCTGCCAAAAAAGAAGAGTACAATTAGTGAATCGTATGAAAATCTTTGAAGCGGGAAAGCTTAAAGGCGGGGACATAGGCAAGTTGCTGAACCCCGATAACATATTTGGTGTCTGCTATCTTTACCTCTCTCTGTATTTATTTTCTCTGATTTTACTTGGTAGTTACTGTGATAAATTTTTATTTCCACTAAAATCATAAGGACATTTTTTATTTTCCATAAACCCTATTTACCCCCCCCCCCCCCTCTAGGGTCCATTATCTGGGCATCAATTGGTATCAGACCTAAGTGCTCTGTTTTAGATGTAAACATCTTGAGTTAAAGATCTCCTATGACAAACATATTTGCTACTACCTTAGGAGAGGGCCAATCGTCCACCCGACCTCCATTGTTCAATGGAGAAAACTAGAACTATTGGAAAACCAGGATGATGGTTTATCTCCAAGCTCTTCACTATGACTGCTGGAAAGTCATTGTCAAAGGACCTCACCTACCTCATAAAGTAGTTGATGGTATTAGAATTCTTAAAACTGAAGATGAATGGAATAAAGCGGATATTAAACTCATCCAAACAAATACTAAGGCCATTAGCAATTTGTATTATGCCTTAAGTTCACAAGAGTTTAATAGAATCTCCGGTTGTGATTCGGCCAAGGAAATATGGGACCAAACTCCAAGTCACATATGAAGGAAACAAATCAAGTTAAAGAGAAAAAATAAGTATGTTAGTTCATAAGTATGAACTTTTTGAAATGGAAAATGATGAATCTATAGGAGACATGTTTACTTGCTTACTAATATTTTGAATGGACTAAATTCTCTTGGTAAGGTATACTCCAATGCAAGGAATGTTAGAAAATTCCTTCGTTCACTCCAAAAAGTTGGGGGTCCCAAAGTCACCGTCATTCAAGAAGCTAAGGATTTTGACAAGCTTCCAATGAATGAGCTTCTTGGATCTCTCTGACCACACGAGGGTCATTATGAAGGATCAAGGAAAAGAACCACAAGCGAAGAAGGGCTTGCCTTGAGACCACTCAAGAACGGAGGAAGAAGAGAGTCATGAAGATGATGGAAATTGCTCTTATGGCAACGGAAGTTCAAGACGTTCTTAAAGCACAAGAAAAAACTTCAAGAAAAGCCATACAAAATAGAATTCTCCAAGGAGATAGCTTAAAGGGGAATCAAGCAAAAATGAGCAAAGCATGTGCATGAGGTGTAAGAAGCCAGACAACAGCAAGACCAACTTTTCTATACTAAAGAAATGCCAAGATTCAAGAAATGGCTATTGAAGGCTAGTTGGACAACTTGAGGCAGTGGGTCGGATGACAATTCAAGGGAGGAAGACGTCACCAACTTTGTCTCATGGCTCTTGAAGTTGAGAGGTTGTTTGGAATTAACTCCTACAAGACAAGATGTTTTGATAGTGTGCTCAAGCACTGTCAGGGAACAAAAGTTAGTCATCTCAATCTCTCTAAAGGATGGAGGGGAATGTGACTTTGGCGACAACGCACAAAAGAAAGGTCATCGGAATAGGGTAGGTTGGTGAAGAAACTCTACCTTTTATGAGAATGTCTTACTTGTGCAGGTCTTAACATAACTTAATTTAGTATTATTCACTTGTTGACAAGGTCTAAATGTTTCATTTAAATCAAATGTTTGCGTCATTAAGGATAAAGATAACATTATAATCATGTTATAGAAATTTAGATTGAAAAGGTCATTACAATGATTTTGATGAACGACATCTCTCAAAACCTAATGGGTTGTTCAGCTATAATGCAACTAGTTGGTGTGGCATAGGAGGTTAGGCCATGCAAAGGATGCACTTATTATTAATTATCGAGAAAAGAACTTGTTAAAAGGCTTCCAAAAATAAAGTTTTTTAAAAGACAGTGTGTGAGATTGCCACTAGGAAAAACAAAATAAAATCTTCCTTCAAAAGAAAACTTGTACGATCTATTCTAGGCCATAGAAATTTACATATGGATTTATTTGGCATAATGATGTGCTAGTTTAGTCAAAAATTTCTAGCATTTGTTATCGAGATGATACTCTAGATTAATTGGGTGCTTTCATTTCTAAAAGTGAAGTGTATGTTTCATTTGAAAAATTCTGTAAAAGAGTGCAAATCGAAAACATAACTCTATAATTTCATAAGAAGGTGATAGAGGCGAGAATTCAAGAATAAAGAGCTTGAATATTTTGTGAAGAAATGTTTTAAACTAATTTTTCCGCTCTAAGAACTTCTCAACAAATGGAGTAGTTGAACAGAAAGAATAGATCATTTGTAAGGAAATTGGTAGGACTATGTGAAAGAACTACTTACTTACTATTTGGGCTGAAGCCATTAATACTTCTTGTATGTAATTAATAGGAGGATTATTAGAAATAAATAAACAAAACTCTTATGAACTTGATATGGTAGATAACCATAATGGTTACTTCAAAGTATTGATGCAAAATGTTGTATTTTAATAGTAAACAAAACTTAAAAAATTTGAAAACCAAAATCAAGTGAAGGATATGTTCGTTGTTACTATTACTATAGGAAAGCTTATAGGGTGTTTAATAAAACCTCACCGGGTGGAAGAATCTAACATGGTATTTGATGAATAAATCCTTGGTTGAAAACAAAATTAATGCTGATGAAACAATTAACAAGTTGAAAAACTATTCTAAAAACGTTGCAAACTTGGAAATAAATAAAGAGATAATGCCAACCAAGACAAGTTACTAACTAGAAGAGTGAAAACTTAGGTGGAAAATGCAAGAAGAAAATGAAATCATGGTCATAAGAATGGAGATTAATAAAAAGATCATCTAATAGAACACAATTATTATGGTAACATGGAAACAAGGTCTAAGAACAAGAAGAAAATTTGTAATAACCTTGCTTTTCTCTCTCAAATTGAAACCTACGACTGATATTTGAAGATTAATGATAAACATGGGGGAATTGCAAGCAAGAAGCTTAAATAATTTGAAAGAAATGCAATACGAAATTTAGTACTAGACCTAAAAGCAAATTATACATTGGTCCTAATTGGATTTTTAAAAATAAAAGGAAATAAGAAGGAAATATGTTAAAAATAAAGTAGATTATAGCCACTGATACAACCAAGAAGAAGAAATTGACGACTGTTTGTATCAAAATTTCACGACCAAGAGGTTGATGAGATTGGAAAATGAGGCAAGCTTAGTCCGAGGTACGTGGGGCCCATTCGGATCATCACTAGA
>CM026559.1:19421622-19605297 GCA_015143295.1 Tetracentron sinense | reverse complement strand
CTCTTTCTTCTATTCTCTCAAACTCTCTAAGTGTCGAATGATGCCCTAAAGGCTCAGATTAAACTCTTAAGGTAAGAGTGAATGACCAAAAGACCGAAATACCCTTATTGGGATTTCTGTGAATAGTGCTGTGAATAGTGCCAACTCGTTGTGCTGTGAATAGTGCCAACTCGTTGTACTGTGAATAGTGCCAACTCGTTGTGGGTGTGAAATAGTGCCAACTCGTTGTGCTGTGAATAGTGCCAACTCGTCTGTACTATGAATAGTGCCAACTCGTTGTGCTGTGAATAGTGCCAACTCGTTGTACTGTGAATAGTGCCAACTCGTTGTACTATGAATAGTGCCAACTCGTTGTGCTGTGACTAGTGTCACACTCGTTTGCTGTGAATAGTGTCCAACTCGTTGTGCTGTGAATAGTGCCAACTCGTTGTGACTGTGAATAGTGCCAACTCGTTGTACTGTGAATAGTGCCAACTCGTTGTGCTGTGAATAGTGCCAACTCGTGTCTGCTGTGAATAGTGCCAACTCAGTTGTGCTGTGAATAGTGCCAACTCGTTGTACTATGAATAGTGCCAACTCGTTGTGCTGTGGAATAGTGCAATCGTTGTACTGTGAATAGTGCCAACTCGTTGTGCTGTGAATAGTGCCAACTCGTTGTGCTGTGAATAGTGCCAACTCGTTGTACTATGAATAGTGCCAACTCGTTGTGCTATGAATAGTGCAACTCGTTGTGCTGTGAATGTGCCAAACTCGGTTGTACTGTGAATAGTGCCAACTCGTTGTGCTGTGAAGTAGTGCCAACTCGTTGTGTCCTGTGAATCGTGCCAACTCGTTGTACTATGAATAGTGCCAACTCGTCTGTACTATGATAGTGCCAACCGTTGTGCTGTGAAATAGTGCCAACTCGTTGTGCTGTGAATAGTGCCAACTCGTTGTGCTGTGAATAGTGCCCATGGGAGTTGTACAACGTGCCCGCTGGTGAGTGTCCAACGTGCCCGTGGTGAGTTGTACAACGGATGCACACATGTATACGTTTTCCTACAGGTACAGACTGTTTTGGCCATATCTTTTGACTCGTTCGTCCGATTTTGACGATTCAACTTGCGTTGTGTTCGTACTTCGAAGAGGAACAATTCTGACATTTCAAAATTTCCAAAATTCTTCCTCATTTATTAATCATACCTCTAAAAAGGCAAGATGACAACGAAAGTGTCATGTATTAAGCATGGAAAAGTCTGGGGCTCTACATCCTCCCCCCCTTACAAAAATTTCGTCCTCGAAATTCAGACACTACTTGCATTACAAATCAAAAGGACATTACAAGTCATATACAGACTTCACACAGAAACTCATTCAAGTAATTCTGGGTACTTTGCTTTGACTTCGGCTTCACGCTCCCATGTAGCTTCTTCCCGAGCATGGTGTTGCCATTGCACAAGAACCAAAGGGATTGTCTTGTTGCGAAGCACCTGATTCCTTCGATCTAAAATCTGGACTGGCTTTTCAATCAAGGTGAGGTCCTCTCGAATCTCCAACTGTTCCAAGTCTATGACATGCGAAGGATCCGCAAGATACTTCCGAAGCATGGACACATGGAAGACGTTATGAACTGTAGCCATGTGAGGTGGAAGAGCTACTCGATAAGCAACTTCACCAACTCGTGTGATAATCTCAAAAGGCCCAACATACCGAGGACTGAGCTTGCCTCGCTTCCCAAATCTCATGATCCCTTTGCTAGGAGATACTTTCACAAAAACTTGATCCCCTACTTGAAATTCCAAGTCCCTACGGCGTGTGTCCGCATAACTTTTCTGACGATCTTGAGCGGCTTTCAATCGATCCCGGATGGTCTTAACTGTGTTTGCAGTTTGCTCAATCAACTCCGGACCAAGCACTTTCCTTTCGCCTACCTCATCCCAATAGAGAGGAGACCTACAGCTTCGCCCATACAAGGCCTCAAATGGTTGCCATTTGAATACTTGCTTGATAGCTGTTATTATAGGCAAATTCAACCAATGGCAAGTGCTCTTCCCAACTACCTCTGAAATCCAACATACAAGCCCGAAGCATGTCTTCAATGACTTGGTTCACTCTTTCGGTTTGTCCATCCGTCTGTGGATGAAAAGCGGTGCTGAAATCAAGTCGGGAACCCATAGCCTCCTGGAAACTTTTCCAAAATCTTGACGTGAATCTTGGATCCCGATCCGACACAATACTAACAGGCACTCCGTGCAATCTAACTACTTCCTTGATGTATAGTGCAGCCAACTGACTTGAGTTGAAAGTAGTTCGGTAGGGTAAGAAATGAGCGGACTTTGTCAAACGATCCACTACTACCCATATCGCATCTGAGCCCCTTGCCGTCTTTGGCAAGCCAACTATGAAATCCATGGATATGTTCTCCCATTTCCACTCGGGAATCGGAAGGGAATGCAATAGACCGGCGGGTCGCATGTGTTCTGCTTTCACCTGTTGGCACACTAAGCACCGTGCCACATATTCCGCAACCTCCCTCTTCATATTCCGCCACCAAAAGTGACTCTTGAGGTTCCGGTACATCTTTGTACCCCCTGGGTGCACTGTGTATTTCGAACGGTGTGCTTCATCCAAAATTTCTCTTCGAAGATCTGCATTGGCAGGGACGCACAGTCTTCCCTTGAAGGTGATAGCACCCCGACTAGTGAGAGAGAAGTCCTCACTACCCTTAGCAACTTCCTTGTCCCGATAAGCCAACAATTCAGCATCCATGGCTTGATATTCTTGGATCAAATCTATAATGTACGGCCGAACCGTAACATTTGCCAAGGTAGGACCACGGACAGAGTCATTCACAACTGATGTCCAGATTTGCCAAATCTTCTAGTAGCTTCCATTCTTGAACCAACATATGTGCTAACAACCCTTGAGGTCTTCTACTCAAAGCATCTGCCACTACATTTGCTTTACCCGGGTGGTATTGAATGGTACAATCATAGTCTTTCAAAAATTCCATCCAACGCCGTTGCCTTAGATTCAGCTCCTTTTGGGAAAAGAGATACTTGAGACTCTTGTGATCAGTGAACACATAGAACTCCACCCCATAAAGGTAATGACGCCAAATCTTAAGTGCAAACACGACCGCCGCAAGCTCCAAGTCGTGCGTGGGATAATTCTTCTCATGCTCCTTCAATTGCCTTGATGCATAGGCAATGACTTTCTTATGCTGCATGAGTACACACCCAAGTCCAACGTGTGAGGCATCACTATACACCTCATACCCATAAGGTCCAGATGGCACAGTAAGGACAGGGGCTGTAGTAAGCCTCTTCTTCAGTTCCAAGAAACTGATCTCGCACTTATCACTCCATACAAACTTGGCGTTCTTCCTTGTCAGGTAAGTGAGTGGTGCTGCAAGGCTAGAGAAACCCTCTACGAATCTCCTATAGTAGCCTGCCAATCCAAGAAAGCTGCGTATCTCGGTAACACTCTTGGGCCTCGCCCAACTCATAACTGCTTCGATCTTCTTTGGATCTACCGATATACCTTCTGCAGAAACAACGTGGCCTAGGAATGCCACCTCTTCTAACCAAAACTCACACTTGCTAAGTTTGGCGTATAGCTTGTGCTCTCTTAGCATTTCCAAGGCAAGGCATAGGTCGCGTGTGTGATCTTCCCGTGTCTGGGAATAGACCAAGATGTCATCCACAAATACAATCACGCACCTATCAAGGTGTGGCCGGAACACCCGGTTCATCAAATCCATAAAGGCTGCCGGCGCGTTCGTGAGTCCAAAAGGCATTACCAAGAACTCGTAGTGCCCATATCGAGTCCTGAAAGCAGTTTTGGGAACATCTTCCGCCTTAATCTTCAACTGGTGATAACCCGATCGAAGATCTATCTTCGAGAAAAATCTCGCTCCCTTCAACTGATCGAACAAGTCATCAATCCTAGGCAAGGGATACCTATTCTTTATGGTGACTTTGTTCAATTGCCGGTAATCGACACACATCCGCATCGAGCCATCTTTTTCTTAACAAACAACACCGGGGCACCCCACGGTGAGACACTTGGTCGAATGAAGCCAAGGCCTTGCAATTCTTCCAACTGAGTCTTCAACTCCTTGAGTTCAATAGGGGCCATCCTATATGGAGCTCTGAAAACAGGAGCTGTGCCTGGTGCAAGCTCGATCATAAACTCAATCTCCCTATCTGGAGGCAATCCTGGCAACTCCTCTGGAAAAACATCCAGGAACTCACTCACAACCGGAATAGTCGATGAGTCCTTTGCCTCGAGATTGGCTAAGCCCAACGCCGCAAAACTAGCAATAGATCTACTTCTCAACCCGCGAAAGTGGAATGGTTTTCCTTCTACTGGCTTGAAGAGTACCATTTTCTCAAAGCAAGCTACATGCCCATGATGTGCTGCTAACCAATCCATTCCCAATATAACATCAAAGTCTTGGAATCCAAGGACGATGAGATCAACCGCCAATTCGTGGCTTCCAACTTGGACCACACTATTTCTATACACTTTATCTGCCAATACTGTTTTGCCGAGAGGAGTCGAAATGGCTAACTCCGGTTCTAGCTGACTCGGCCCTGCAGAAAAAACCTTCTGAAAAACTCGGCGAGACAAACGAATGAGTAGACCCGGTATCAATCAATACTCGAGCCAAATACTCATTGACTAGTAGGGTTCCTGAAATTTTAACTAACTAAGTCAATCCATGCATCAACAGAGTATACTCATAGGTATATATATATATCATACCAAGTATGTACACAAGGAATAAAACACAACATATCAATCACGAATAACGAAAATAATTCCAAACGCGTACCTTGCACCACATCATCAGATGCAAGTGCATCACCCTCTGTCAAAGCAAATACACGCCCCTGGTTTGCCTGGCGAGACTGAGGTGTAGACCGGGTAGTCTGAGATGACGCCTGATATGATCCTGCTGGGCGTGCTGGTGGACTAATCCCCTGAGACTGGCCTGATAAATGCCGACTGGGGCAATCCCTGATCATGTGGCCCTGGCGACCGCAATGATAACATCCACCAGATGCTCTTCGACAATCTCCTGCCGGATGCCTTTTGCCGCATGAAGTGCAGACCTCGTGTGTATAAGTCGGAGGGGCTGGAAGCGGAGCATACCTCATCGTCTGAGGTGCAACAGGCCGTGGGGCTGGAAGAGCCTGAGGTCTCGGTGCCTGAGTCACATACTGCCGTGGAGCTGGAGGCGCATAAGAAGGTCTCATCGATGGTGCTGGCCACGCATACTGATAACGAGTCCGCCTCTCTGGAGGTGCTGAACTACTAGCTTGGCCTCTCGCCCACTCCCTCTTCTTGGACACTGTCTCTGAATTGGCCTCGACCAATAAGGCCTTGTCTACTACCTCAGGGTAGGTAGTATGCCTGAAAACGGACACCTTCTCCATAATCACATCCTTGAGCCCTTGCTCAAATCTCCTCGCCTTCATTGCCTCAGTAGCAACCATATGAGGCGCAAATCTCGACAACTCCGAGAACTTGGCCTCGTATTGTGCCACCGACATCAAACCTTGCTCAAGGTTGATGAATTCTCTCTCTTTCTTTTCCCGTGCTCCAATCGGAAAATACTTTTTGTAAAAAGTATCCTTGAACTCCTCCCAAGTCCAAGGTAGACCCTGCATGGTCAAATCTCTCGTCCTCAGTGCGGACAACCACCAATGATGGGCTTCGCCTTCTAGCATGAAAGCTGCCCATGCTACTCTCTCCTCCTCTGAAGGTGAGAGGACCGTAAAGATCTTCTCCATCTGGAGGATCCATGCCTCCGCGGTAAGAGGGTCCACACTCCCATGGAAGGATGGAGGCCTCAATCTCCTGAATGCCTCAACTCCAGCGGTACGATGTACTGGAGCTACGGGCGGTGGAGTAGGTGCCGCCGATGATGGTATAGCCTGCCGAGCCGCCAGTATGGCGAGTGTCTCAGCAATAGAGCCTAAGACTCGAGAGAGGTCCGGCTGCTCATCCTCATCCCGTGAAGAAGAGGAAGCTCTGGTATGTGGTCCACGACCCCGTGTGTTCCGTCTCATGACTCAAGTCCTGAGAATAATAACACCACATGAGTCTAACTTGAAACCACAGTTTACTTCAATGCCATTTCACAATAATCCAATTTGTATTAGTTGTATAATACTAATATACATCGCATTAAGTCATCAGAGTATTTATAATGTTATACTTTGGTGTTCTAGCGTTCCTAAGGCTCGTACTTGGTTGAAATAACCATTTTGACTAAGACTAAAGTTTAGTCTTACACTTGGATCAAGACTCTCTTCCGACTTACTTTCTTCCTAACTTGTTTCCTGACATATGCTCTTGTCAAGCCGTGGTATAAGATTCTAAGTGACCCTAGAGACCTAAAGCCTAAGCTCTGATACCACTTCTGTCGCGACCCAAAACCCACCCTAGGAGTTAGAGTGAACTTTGGACGACTAATCATGACTTACTTGACAACTAACCTGCAAAACCCACAGAGCATATACAATAGAGGATATAAACAGTGGAAACATACTCTAACATAGCACAGCGGAAGACTACCAAACCTCTATGTATATACATACACAAATCCAAGTTTATACAAAAAGTAATCCATACGAAAGAGTGGACATGCCCGCCAAAAATACATAAATCTAACTCTCATCTCACCCACAGCTAATCCACTCAGAATCTAATCACCACCTACTGATAACCCTCTACGGGAGGTTCCTCCAAAGGCTCCTCGGCGTACTCCTCTTCCACCCATGGACCAGGAGCACAAACATCAAATGGGGCAGCAGCTCCCTCAGAACCTGCCGACAAAAGAAGTACGGCTGAGCATGGAATACTCAGCGGGTACTAAATACTAACCAACAATTATAGCGTAGAAATAGCAATACATAATCAGGAGCAATTCATATATGTCAAACGGAAACAATTCACATCATACAAGGAAGTAAAGCAGTTTATAATCATGCTTGTAATTCGTAGAAAACCGATAAATCCTCTTGAAACATCGTGTGCTTGACTTGACTTGAAATATCTTTTTGTACTTGAAAGCTTGTCATGTCTATCTTGCTTGATTCTTGTATGTCGTGTCATGTCATGCATGTCATGCGTGCTTGCTTGTGATCATGTAACTTGTGAGATATCCTTGTGAGGTGTCCTTGTGAGATGCCTTGAGAGGGAAGGGAGACCCTTCTTTATGTAATGCACTTGCGAGGGAAGGGAGACCCTTCTTTATGATATGTATGTACTTGCGAGGGAAGGGAGACCCTTCTTCATGATATGCACTTGTGAGTGAGGGGAGACCCCTCGTGGAATGTTGGTTCTTGTCTTCTTGTGAAAAGCGAGGTAAAACATATCGTAGGATATGTCCCACCTCTAACCATGTTCTTGAAAACCTCGATAAATCATGCCATGCATGCCGTGCTCGTGGAAACCGTGTACATACTTGCATTCAAATTTAAAGATGACATTTGGGTAATTTCACAACACATATAGCATCAAAGATTGAGTAATGTAGTATTCATAGCATTATGGGAAAACAGGAAACACACTATCATAGTCCCTAGCAATATTCATAATTTATTAGGCATGCATTTCCAGATTTTCAGCTCACTGTGTTCACCTTGGCATTTCATCAAACATGGTGTGTTCATTATGGATTTACCCTACAACATGCTTTTCTAGATGGGTTTTACTCAAATCATACATGTACATTCATTATTGGAACAATGCCCTTCCCCATTTGTTCATCACACACAACCATTGGCATCCAATCGCCCATTCCATCTCCATTCACCATTCACCATTCACCATTCACCATTCACCATTTATCCATCTCATAGCACATGTGTAAATGAAAGAAAATGAAGAGAAAAGAAGGGGAAAGAGGAACTATAACTAGGAGGGTAGTAAGAAGCACCGACCTTGAAGAAATGAGGAAGAAACCCCTTTCCAAAACGACTGTGTAGCTGCTGCCCTAGTTTGAGGAGATGCTCCTCACGAGTTTGTGCCTTGATCTTGAAGAAAAACGGGCTGGAGGTTGATCTAGGGTTTCAAACCCTTTGATTTCTCTCCCAAATGGAAACCCTAGGTTGGAATCGCCTTCTCCTCTTTCTTCTATTCTCTCAAACTCTCTAAGTGTCGAATGATGCCCTAAAGGCTCAGATTAAACTCTTAAGGTAAGAGTGAACTGACCAAAAGACCGAAATACCCTTATTGGGATTTCTGTGAATAGTGCTGTGAATAGTGCCAACTCGTTGTGCTGTGAATAGTGCCAACTCGTTGTACTGTGAATAGTGCCAACTCGTTGTGGTGTGAATAGTGCCAACTCGTTGTGCTGTGAATAGTGCCAACTCGTTGTACTATGAATAGTGCCAACTCGTTGTGCTGTGAATAGTGCCAACTCGTTGTACTGTGAATAGTGCCAACTCGTTGTACTATGAATAGTGCCAACTCGTTGTGCTGTGAATAGTGTCAACTCGTTGTGCTGTGAATAGTGCCAACTCGTTGTGCTGTGAATAGTGCCAACTCGTTGTACTGTGAATAGTGCCAACTCGTTGTGCTGTGAATAGTGCCAACTCGTTGTGCTGTGAATAGTGCCAACTCGTTGTGCTGTGAATAGTGCCAACTCGTTGTACTATGAATAGTGCCAACTCGTTGTGCTGTGAATAGTGCCAACTCGTTGTACTGTGAATAGTGCCAACTCGTTGTGCTGTGAATAGTGCCAACTCGTTGTGCTGTGAATAGTGCCAACTCGTTGTACTATGAATAGTGCCAACTCGTTGTGCTATGAATAGTGCCAACTCGTTGTGCTGTGAATAGTGCCAACTCGTTGTACTGTGAATAGTGCCAACTCGTTGTGCTGTGAATAGTGCCAACTCGTTGTGCTGTGAATAGTGCCAACTCGTTGTACTATGAATAGTGCCAACTCGTTGTACTATGAATAGTGCCAACTCGTTGTGCTGTGAATAGTGCCAACTCGTTGTGCTGTGAATAGTGCCAACTCGTTGTGCTGTGAATAGTGCCCATGGTGAGTTGTACAACGTGCCCGTGGTGAGTTGTACAACGTGCCCGTGGTGAGTTGTACAACGGATGCACACAGTATACGTTTTCCTACAGGTACAGACTGTTTTGGCCATATCTTTTGACTCGTTCGTCCGATTTTGACGATTCAACTTGCGTTGTGTTCGTACTTCGAAGAGGAACAATTCTGACATTTCAAAATTTCCAAATTCTTCCTCATTTATTAATCATACCTCTAAAAAGGCAAGATGACAACGAAAGTGTCATGTATTAAGCATGGAAAAGTCTGGGGCTCTACAAAACCGATCGATCGGTAGCCATCGACTGGTCGAAGAATTTGTATGGGGAAATTTTCTTAAGAGTAGATTTTTAACTGATCGCTCGGTTATGAAATCGATCGATCGGTAGGCAACCGATCGCTCAGTATCGACCATCGATCGCTCGGTCTTCGTGTTTTTGCAAAAATTTCATTAAGGGTGTTTTCATCTTTTGGGCGTTTCACTCTTTCCTCTTAAGGGTTGCCCGAGCCTTTAGGGCTCATTCTCAACACTTAGAGACATTTGAGAGTTAGGGAAACAAGAGAGGGTTTTCCTAACCTAGGGTTTGCTTTTGGGGAAAAATCAAATGGGGTTCAAGACCCACAATCACCTCAAGCTTGGATTGCTTTAAGATTCCGGTTCAAGCACATGAGGAGTAGTTTCTCCAAGCTAGGGCAGCGACTCACGGACGTGTTGGAAGGGGATTCTTTCCCTCATTTGTCAAGTTCGGTACTTCTTGCTACCTTCCAAGTTATAGCTTTTCTTTCTTCCCTTATTCTTGTATTCTTTGTTTTCTTCCATCTATAAATGGATGATGAGTTTAAATGGTGAATGGTGTGAATGGAGAGGGGTGTTGGCGATTGGATGCCTTGTGAAATGATGTGATGAATGAAATGGGGAGGGCATTGTATCCATAATGAACAAACATGTATGATGTGAGCATAACCCACCTAGAAAATCATGATTTAGGTTGAAATAAATAATGGACACACCCTATGTTTGATGAAATGCCAAGGTGAACAAAACGAACGATAAATTAAGAAAATGCATGCTTAATTACTTATGAACTTGTTAGGGCTTATGATAGTGTGAGTTCTTGTTTTCTTTAAAATGTCATAAATGCTTATTGTTTAATTTGTGACATGCTATATATTGTGAAATCCCCAAATGTCATCTTTAAATTCCAATGCAAGTATGCACACGAATCCACGAGCACGGCATGCATGACATGAATTTACCGAGACCTTCAAGAACGAGGTTGAGAGGTGGGACATATCCTACGATATGTTTTACCTCGCTTTTCACAAGAAAACAAGAACAGACATTCCACGAGAGGTCTCCCCTCACTCACAAGTGCATAGCATAAAGAAGGGCCTCCCTTCCCTCGCAAGTACATCCATATCATGAAGAAGGGCCTCCCTTCCCTCTCAAGTGCATAGCATAAAGAAGGGCCTCCCTTCCCTCGCAAGTACATCCATATCATGAAGAAGGGCCTCCCTTCCCTCTCAAGTGCATTGCATAAAGAAGGGTCTTCCTTCCCTCTCAAGTGCATCTCACAAGGATATCTCACAAGTGTATCTCATAAGTTACATGATCACAAGCAAGCACGCATGACATGCATGACATGACACGATATACAAGAATCAAGCAAGATAGACAAGACGAGTTTTCAAGCACGAAAATGGTACTTTAAGTCAAGTTAAGTGCACGGTGTTTTCAATAGTTTTATTGGCTTTTATGAATGCAAGCATGATTATATACTGCTTTACTACCTTGTTAAGATCTGAATTGTTTCCTACTTTATATATGTGTAACATCGTTGTTGTAGTATGACTGTTGGTTAGTATTTGGTACCCGCTGAGTATTCAATGCTCAGCCGTACTTCTTATGTCGGCAGGTTCTGAGGGAGCTGCTGCTCCATTCGATGTCTGTGCTCCTGGCCCATGGGTGGAGGAGGAGTACGTTGAGGAGCCTGTGGAGGAACCTTAGGGTGAGGGTTATTATTAGGCGGTGGTAGATTCTTAGTGGATAGCTGTGGGTGAGCTAGAGAGTTATATTCATGTATTTTGGCGGGCCTGTCCGCACTTTCTTTTGGGTATTTTCTTTTTGTATCAAACTTGGGTTACATGTATATACATAGAGGTTTGTTCGACTTCCGCTGTGTTTGTTGTATGTTTCCGCTATTTGGTCCTCTTTGTATATGCCTTGTGGGTTTTTGCAGGTTAATTCATCAAGCAAGTCATGCAAGTCATGATGAGTCGTCCAAGATTCACTCTAACTCGTAGGGTGGGTTTTGGGTCGCGACAAGAAGTGGTATCAGAGCCTAGGCTTTAGATCTCTAGGGTTACTTAGAATCTAGTACCACAGCTTGACAAGAGCATATGCCCAGAAACAAGTTAGGAAGGAAGTAAGTCGGAAGCGAGTCATGATCCAAGTGTAAGACTAAACTTTAGTCTTAGTCAAAATGGTTGCTCCAACCAAGTACGAGTCTTAGGAACGCTAGAACACCAAGGTATAATATTATAAATACACCGATGGTTGTGATATGATGTATATTAGTACTATACAACTAATACAAATTGAATTATTGTGCAATGGAACTGTGATAAATTGTGGTTTCAAGTGAGACTCATGTGGTGCTATTGTTCTCAGGACTTTAGTCAAGAGGCGGGGCACACGGGGTCGTGGACCACACACCAGAGCTTCTTCTTCTTCACGAGATGAGGATGAGCAGCCAGACCTCTCTCAGGTCTTAGGCTCTATTGCAGAGACACTCGCCATCCTGCTGGCTCGGTAGACTATACCTTCTTCAGCGGCACCTACTCCACTGCCTACGGCTCCAGTACATCGTACAGCTGGGGTTGAGGCATTCAGGAGATTGAGGCCTCCATCATTCCATGGGAGTGTGGACCCTCTTGCTGTGGAGGCATGGATCCTCCAGATGGAGAAGATACTTGCGGTTCTTTTGCCTACAGATGAGGATAGAGTAGCATGGGCGGTTTTCATGCTAGAGGGGGAGGCACATCACTGGTGGTTTTCCGCCTTGAGGACGCGAGATTTGACCATGCAGGGTCAACCTTGGACTTGGGAGGAGTTCAAGGATACTTTTTATAAGAAGTACTTTCCTGTTAGAGCACGGGAAAAGAAAGAAAGAGAGATCATCAACCTAGACAAAGGTTCGATGACTGTGGCCGCTTATGAGGCTAAGTTCTTGGAGCTATCACGCTTCGCGACTCACATGGTTGCCACCGAGGCAATGAAGGCGAGAAGGTTTGAGCAAGGGCTCAAGGATGTTATCATGGAGAAGGTCTCGGTTTTCAGACATGCCACCTACCCTGAGGTAGTGGACAAGGCCTTATTGGTCGAGGCCAATTCAGAGACAGTGTCCAAGAAGAGGGAATTGGCAAGAGGCCAACCTAGTAGTTCAGCACCTCCAGAGAGGCGGGCTCGTACCGGCCCTCATCAGTATGCGTGGTCAGCACCACCGATGAGGCCATCTTATACGCCTCCAGCTCCATGGTAGTATGTGCCTCAGGCTCTTCCAGCTCCACAGCCAGTTGCACCTCAGACGGTGAGGTACGCTCCACCTCCAGCCCCTCCGACCTATACACACGAGGTCTGCACTTCGTGCGGCCGAAGGCACCAGGCAGGAGATTGCTGAAGGGCATCAGGTGGATGTTTTCATTGTGGTCGCCAGGGCCATGTGAGCAGGGATTGCCCCAGTTGGCATTTACCAGGCCAGTCTCAGGGGATTAGGCCCCCAGCACGCCCAGCAGGATCATACCAGGCGTCATCCCAGACTACCCGGTTTACACCTCCGCCTCGCCAGGTGAACTAGGGGTGAGTTTTTGCCTTGACAGAGGGTGATACACTTGCATCTGATGATGTGGTGCAAGGTACGCGTTTAGAGTTATTCTTTTATCCGCGATTGTCATGTTATGCTTTACTCCTTGTGTACGTATGTGGCGGGCTATATATCTATCTACCTATATATATATGATGTGATGCATGGATTGACGTAACTAGTTGAAATTTCAGGAACCTTACTAGTCAGCGACTAGCCATTTCGACTCCTCTCGGGAAAACAGTGTTGACAAACAAAGTGTGTCGAAATAGTGTGGTTCAAGTGGGAAGCCACGAGTTGGCGGTTGATCTAATAGTTCTTGGATTCCAAGACTTTGACGTGATATTGGGAATGGATTGGTTAACGGCACATCACGGGCATGTAGCTTGCTTTGAGAAAATGGTACACTTCAAGCTAGTAGAAGGAAAATCATTCTACTTTTACGGGTTGAAAAGTAGAGATATTGCTCGTTTTACGAGACGTTGAGCTTAGCTAACCCCGAGGCAAAGGACTCATCGACTATTCCGGTTGTGAGTGAATTTCTGGATGTATTTCCAGAGGAGTTGCCAGGATTGCCTCCAGACAGGGAGATTGAGTTTGTGATCGAGCTTGCACCAAGCACAACTCCTATTTTCAGGGCTCTGTATAGAATGGCCCCTATTGAACTCAAGGAGTTGAAGACTCAGTTGGAGGAATTACAAGGCCTTGGTTTTATACGACCAAGTGTCTCACTGTGGGGTGCCCCGGTACTGTTCGTTAAGAAGAAGGATGGCTCGATGCGGATGTGCGTCGATTATCGGCAATTGAACAAAGTCACTATAAAGAATAGGTATCCATTGCCTAGAATTGATGACTTGTTCGATCAATTGAAAGGAGCAAGATTTTTCTCAAAGATAGATCTTCGATCGGGATATCACCAGTTGCAGATTAAGGCGGAAGATATACCCAAACTGCTTTCCGGACTCGATACGGACACTACGAGTTCTTGGTGATGCCTTTTGGTCTCACGAACCCGCCGGTAGCCTTCATGGATTTGATGAACCGGGTGTTCCAGCCATGTCTTGATCGATGTGTGATCGTGTTTATCAATGACATCTTGATATATTCCCAGACACGGGAAGATCACATGCGAGACCTTCGCCTTGCTTTTGAAATGCTGAGGGAGCATAAGCTATACGCCAAACTCAGTAAGTGTGAGTTTTGGTTGGAAGAGGTGGCATTCCTAGGCCACGTTGTATCCGCGGAAGGCATTTTGGTAGACCCGAAGAAAATAGAGGCAGTTATGAGTTGGACGAGGCCCAAGAGTGTCACAGAGATACTCAGTTTCCTTGGGTTGGCAGGCTATTACAAGAGATTCGTGGAGGGTTTCTCCAGCCTTGCGGCACCGCTCACTTACCTGACAAGGAAGAATGCAAAGTTTGTATGGAGCGACAAGTGCGAGATCAGTTTCACGGAACTGAAGAAGAGGCTTACTACAGCCCCTATCCTTACTGTGCCATCCGGACCTTATGGATATGAGGTGTATAGTGACGCCTCGCACGTTGGACTTGGGTGTGTACTCATGCAGCACAAGAAAGTCATTGCTTATACATCAAGGCAATTGAAGGAGCATGAGAAGAATTACCCCACGCACGACTTGGAGCTTGCCGCAGTCGTGTTTGCACTCAAGATTTGGCGACACTACCTTTACGGGGTAGAATTCTATGTATACGGATCACAAGAGCCTCAAGTATCTCTTTTCCCAAAAAGAGTTAAATCTAAGGCAACGGCGTTGGATGAAATTTTTGAAAGATTATGATTGTACCATTCAATACCACCCGGGTAAGGCAAATGTAGTGGCTGATGCTTTGAGTAGAAGACCTCCAGGGTTATTAGCACACATGTTGGTGCAGGAATGGAAACTACTTGAAGATTTGGCAAATCTGGACATCAATGTGAATGACTTTGTCCATAGTCCTATCTTGGCAAATGTCACGGTTCGGTCATACATTATAGATTTGATCCAAGAATACCAAGCCACGGATGCTGAATTGTGGGCTTATCAGGACAAGGAAGTTGCTAAGGGTAGTGAGGACTTCTCTCTCACTAGCCGAGGTGCATCATATTCAAGGGAAGACTGTGTGTCCCAGCCAATGCAGATCTTCGCAGGGAGATTATGGATGAAGCTCATCGGGCAAAGTACACTGTGCATCCAGGAGGTACGAAGATGTATTGGAACCTCAAGAGTCACTTTTGGTGGCGGAATATGAAGAGGGATGTTGGGAATTATGTGGCACGGTGCTTGGTGTGCCAGCAGGTGAAAGCAGAGCACATGCTGTCGCGACCCAAAATAACCCCTGGGAGTTAGGGATACTTTGGCTCGTGATGTGCCATATCCGATACCAAACCATCCTGTAATAACATCCAAGTCATGACAAACATAATCATGAATAAGGCGGAAGCTTAAACCAATGTGCGGAAGCGTAATCCAAAAATTTCTTTTCTATATATGCTGTTTATTCCAAGTTTGTTCATACATCACAAAAGTAAAGGTGGACATGCCCACCTATCAAAATACAAAATGATTATACTCTCACTCTCTCTCTATGTAATCACTCTAAAAGGGCCAGTGGCCTAAGTCATTTGCCTCCTCCTGAGGCTCTACATATGGCTCCTCCTCGCCATAATCCTCCTCTATCCAGGGCCCCTGATCACAGATGTCAAATGGAGTCCGTGTACCTGCCGACATAACATGTACGGCTGAGCGTGGAATACTCAGCGAGTAAAATCTACTAGCTAACAATGCTATCATAATCACAATATTTTATACAGTGCGTAAAAGAATACAAATCACCAAAATCCATGCTTAAAACCCATCGGGAAAAACCTTTCATAAAACTTGTTCTTTTCATGGAAAACAAACCCTCTCATGTATGCTTATGAGTTCTTATGAATGCTTGTGAGCCTCGTGTTTTCTTATGAGTTCTTGTGAGCTTAGAGTTCTTGTGAGCTTGTGAGTACTTGTGAGCTTATGAGCTTCTTGTGAGCTTATGAGTACTTGTGAGCTTATGATCCTTGTGAGCTTGTTCTCCTTGGAGACATATGCAAGATCTTAGACTTGTGAGTTTCTTATGAGTTCTTGAAAAGCCTTGCGAGACTTATGATCCGTGGAGTTCATGCAAGATCTAGACTTGATCCTTGTGAGCGTGGAGTAACCGATCTTAGAATGCCAACCCAAAGTTTGGCTTAGTCTATGCTTATGCATGTATGCTTCTTACTTATGAATGCCTTTGAAAATCCTCTTATGTTTTCTTGAAAATTCATGCTTATGAGAAAAACCACGGTCGTGCAATACTTATCATGCGTAGAGTGCTTGTGAGCATTATAACATCTATGTGGAAAGCTTTAACTCATTAAACATGTTCATGCAAGGCATAATGATCATTATAGTATACTTGAAGACCTTAAGTAACTCATATGGTTCATACAAGGTATATTAGCATCATAACATACTTAAACAATTCTAGAATGTAGAACATTTCATTCATTGCGTCACATCATAACAATCATGGCTTCTAAGCCTAATTCATCATATCACACTTGAAATCATGGTTCCTTGGAGGATATTAACACTTACTTGCACTTATAGTAATATTCACCCTTTTATTGGAAAACCTCCAAAATCTTAAATCCTTATTTGCTTATTTGAACATAATCAAGTTCACCCAAAATCCCTTGTTTGTCATTGCATCATAGTATACTTAAAATCATGGTTCATTTAAAGGTATTACAATTTTCTTACAAGTTTAGCCATATTCATCCTTGTTATTGAAAAACCCCCAATTCGTAAAACCCTACTTGATTGTTTATTCATGATCTAGTTCACCCAAATTTCCACACTTCCTATTTTTATCATAATAGAATTAAAATCACCTATTTGAATCATCTTTGTATGATAACAAGGCTAGATAGTAGTTTACTAACCTCTTTGGATCAATTTCCAGGTTGAAGAAGCCCCTTGAGAAATCGTCACTTGATTTGAATGATCCAAGCTTGATTTGGGGAAGATCCAACCCTTGATTGAAGCTCTTCTTGGTTTCAAGCAAAACCCTCTTTGGAATGCTCAAGATCCTTTCCTTCTCTTTCTAGGAACTCTCCTTGGTTTAGGGTAACCCAAAAACCCACCTAAAGTCTTCTATTTATAGTGTAAGGGGTGAAAAACCCCTAAAAAATCGCATCCAAGAAAGTAAAATCGCGTATCTACGATCGTTCATAGCGATTTACGATCGATCGTAGCCTTCTACGATCGATCGTAGCTTCCTACGATCAATCGTAGTTTCACCCAAGAGTTTCCAGCATTTCTGGGGCTTTACGATCGATCGTAGAAACTCTACGATCGTTCGTAGCTCCGCTACGATCGTTAGTAGGGTCCCTACGAGCGATCGCAACTTTCGCAGAAAGCTTCAGCATTTTTGAATTTTCGTATCTCGGCCATAACTTTTGACTCGCCTGTCCGATTTTGACGATTGAACTTGCGTTGGATTCATCTTTCGAAGGAAATAACTTTTATGTTTTTAAAACTTCCAATTCTTCATTTTTCTTGGACCATTTTGCCCCTAAACCTGACTGATCCGAAATTGGGTTTCGTCAATCCAGATTTTAAATCGACCCGACTTCAGAAATCGGTCTTTTGACCTAACACCAACTCAAAACCGAGACAAGTGATCAACATGAACCCCGAAGAGGGTTCAATTACCTTTCCAAAAATCAAAGAATCGCTTGATTCCGAAGAGCGGTGTGAACGCAAGGGCTATTTAGAGTCGAGGGTATGCCAAGGCATAACCCTTGTCAATACTCAAGAGTATTCTATACTCTTGCCTATTTCATTCCAAACACCCATACACCATAAATACATTCTTACATGCTTTAGTATATGATATCATTCGTCGTACATGGCCATCAAGATTCGGGGTTCTACATCCTCCCCCCCTTACAGAAATTTCGTCCTCGAAATTGGAACGATACATAGAGATTATAAAGAACAAAATTAGATAAACATCACTCAAACAAATTAGGATATTTTTTCCACACTTCCGCTTCGCGCTCCCATGTAGCTTCTTCTCGTGAATGGTGTTGCCATCGAACAAGAACCAAGGGGATGACCTTATTGCGCAAGACTTGATCCCTACGGTCCAAAATTTGAACCGGCTCTTCCACCAAAGTGAGATCCTCTCGGACTTCTAGCGTATCAAGGTCGATCACATGAGAAGGATCCGGAATATATTTCCGAAGCATAGATACATGGAATACGTTGTGAACCGCCGCCATGTGAGTGGGTAGAGTAACCCAGTATGCAACTTCACCAATTCGGGTGATAATTTCAAATAGACCAACATACCTCGGGCTGAGCTTTCCTCTTTTGCCAAACCTCATAACACCCTTTGTCGGTGAAACCTTCACAAATACCATATCGCCAATACGGAACTCAAGATCTCGTCTACGGGTGTCGGCATAGCTCTTTTGCCTGTCCTGAGCCGTCTTTAATCTCTCTCTGATGATCTTGACTTTATTCGCGGTTTGTTCAATCAATTCCGGGCCCAATATCTTTCTCTCTCCAACTTCATCCCAGTATAGGGGAGATCTACAACTTCGACCATACAAGGCCTCAAAAGGAGCCATTTGGATGCTCACCTGATAGCAGTTATTGTAGGTGAATTCCACCAATGGCAAGTGATCCTCCCAACTGCCTTTGAAGTCCAACATGCAAGCTCGGAGCATGTCTTTTATAACCTGGTTCAACCTCTCGGTCTGTCCATCTGTCTGAGGATGAAAGGCGGTGCTAAAGTCCAAACGGGAACCCATAGCGCTCTGAAAGCTTTTCCAGAACCTGGAAGTGAATCTTGGATCCCTGTCTGACACGATACCGACTGGCACCCCGTGCAACCGTACCACTTCCTTGAGGTACAATTCTGCAAGTTGGTTCGAGTTGAACGTACTCCGATAAGGCAAGAAATGGGCGGATTTTGTCAAACGATCAACCACTACCCATATTGCATCTGATTTCTTTGTCGTTTTTGGCAACCCAGTGATGAAATCCATGGAGATGTTCTCCCATTTCCTCTCGGGAATAGGGAGGGATTGTATAAGCCCTGCTGGCCTCATATGCTCGGCCTTCACTTGTTGGCATACCAAGCATCTTGACACATACTCGGAAACTTCCCTCTTCATGTTCCGCAACCAAAATGTCCTTTGAGGTTCCGATACATCTTTGTGCCGCCAGGATGCACAGTGTACTTAGACCGGTGAGCTTCATCTAAGATTTCTAATTTGAGCTTCTCATCGGCTGGAACACATATCCTTCCCTTGAATGTGATTGTCCCATCACTTTGCACTGCAAAATCCTTACTGCCATCGCGAACCGACTTGTCTCTATAGGCCAGTAGTTCGGTATCCAACTCTTGTAATTCTCGGATCATGGCCCATATGTAAGGCCTAACTGTGACATTAGCCATCACTGGCCCAGAGGTAGGAAGGCTGAAACTAATATCAAGGTTAGAAACATCTTCCAACAACTTCCACTCTTGCACCATCATGTGTGCTACCAGCCTAGTGGACTTCCTGCTCAAAGCATCTGCCACTACATTAGCCTTGCCATGATGGTACTGGATCGAACACTCATAGTCCTTCAATAATTCCATCCATCGGCGCTGTCGCATATTCAACTCCTTTTGGGAAAATAGGTATTTTAAGCTTTTATGATCCGTGAAAATATCAAACTCTTCCCCATAAAGGTAATGCCGCCAAATCTTTAATGCGAAAACCACCGCGGCCAACTCCAAATCGTGAGTAGGATAGTTCTTTTCATGCTCTTTTAATTGCCGGGAAGCGTAGGCGATGACATTCCCGCGCTGCATAAGAACACATCCTAGCCCAACATTCGAGGCATCACTGTAAACCACAAAACCTCCACTCCCAGACGGCACTGTGAGAATGGGGGCAGTAATAAGCCTCTTCTTCAACTCCGTGAAGCTCGCTTCACACTTATCGCTCCAAGTGAACTTAGCATTTTTCCGTGTCAAATACGTGAGCGGTGCCGCTAAGCTGGAGAATCCCTCTACGAATCTCCTATAGTATCCTGCTAAACCGAGGAAGCTGCGTATCTCGGTAACACTTTTGGGTCTCTCCCATTTCATCACCGCTTCTATCCTTGCTGGGTCTACTGAAATACCCTCGACAGATACTACATGGCCAAGGAACGCCACCTTCTCCAACCAAAATTTGCACTTACTCAACTTGGCGTATAGTTTATGCTCTCGAAGAGTCTCAAGTGTAAGGCGAAGATCTCGATCATGATCCTCCCTGGTCGGAGAATATACTAAGATGTCATCGACAAAGACGATAACACATTTGTCGAGATAAGGCTTGAATACCCGGTTCGTCAAATCCATGAACGCCGCCGGTGCATTTGTTAGACCAAAAGGCATAACTAGGAACTCGTAGTGCCTGTACCGAGTCCTAAAGGCAGTCTTTGGCACATCTTCGGCCTTGATCTTCAACTGATGATAGCTGGACCGCAAATCAATCTTGGAGAAGAACCTTGCTCCTTTCAATTGGTCGAACAAATCATCTATTCGTGGCAAGGGGTATCGATTCTTGATGGTGACTTTGTTCAACTGTCTATAGTCGATGCACATCCTCATCGACCCATCCTTCTTCTTCACAAAGAGTACCGGTGCTCCCCACGGTGACACACTTGGTTGGATGAAACCAAGCCGTTGTAACTCTTCTATCTGCTCCTTTAATTCCTTCAGTTCAATAGGGGCCATCCTGTACGGAGCCTTAGAAATTGGAGCCGTTCCAGGAGCAAGCTCTATTGCAAATTCTATCTCCCTATCTGGAGGTAACCCTAGTAATTCCTCGGGAAACACATCCAAATACTCACTCACAACCGGTATGGCTGAGGAGTCTCGTGCCTCCAGATTTTCAAGACTTAGAGCTGCTAGACGGGCTATATCTCTCCTCCGAAGTCCATGAAAGTGGAATGGCTTGATGCCTTCTGGCTTGAACTTCACCATCTTCTCAAAACAAGCCACATGCCCGTGGTGTGCAGCTAGCCAATCCATCCCGAGAATAACATCGAAGTCCAAGTCCTGGAACTCAAGGATGATTAGATCAATCGGCAATTCATACTGCTCGACTTGAACTATACAATTCCGATATCCTTGGTCTGTGTCAACTGACTTGCCAAGCGGAGTCGAAATGGTTAACTCGTGACGTAGGCGACTCGGCTTAGACTCAAAACCTTTGGCAAAGCTTGGCGATACAAAAGAATGTGTCGATCCCGTGTCGATCAACACATGAGCTAGACACTCGTTCACTAGCAATACGCCTGTGCATTGTAATTAACTATATCAGCGGGTTTCAGCAACATACATAGAGTATAGGTAGCATGACATACAAGTGATTATACATATACTTATATCACTCATCATTTCATACTTGAACACTTTAGAAATTCTCGCGTACCTTGCACAACATCGTCTAATGCCTGTGCGTCCCATTCTGCTAAGGCAAAGACCCGGCCTCTGTTTGCCTGGCGAGGCTGCTGTGTGGTCTGAGTGGGCCGTGTGGGTCTAGATGTTGAAGCTTGTGAAGACCCCTGCTGAGAAGTCTGCCGAACTGGGGGCCTGCTCCCCTGAGGCTGAGCCCGTGACTGTCGGCGTGGGCAATCTTTAATTATGTGGCCCTGCTCGCCACAATGGAAACATCCCCCCGATGCTCTCCGACACTCTCCAGTCGGGTGTCTCCGACCACAATAGTCACACTCCTCAAAGGATGAAGAGGGTGACGGCTGTACATATCTGGTGCCCTGAGAAAAAGCGGGGCGAGGTGTCTGTGAAGTAGTCGGGCGAGGCACTGGTGATGCAAACGAAGACCTCTGTGTCTGTGTAGGCCTAGGAGGTGGGTACTGGGAAATCCTGGCCCTCTTCTCCAGTGGTGCTGAGCCACTAGACTGACCCTTCTGCATGGCTCTCCCGAAGCCACCCTCTCTTCTCTTAAGAAACTCCTCTGAGTTCTTTTCGGCAATCCTTGCCTTCCCCACAATCTCTCTCCAAGACTCCACTAGAAGAATGGAGACTCGATCCTTGATGAAGGGCTTCAACCCATACTCAAATTTCCGGACTTGCATCTCCTCCGTCGTGATCAAGTGTGGTGCGAATCGGGACAATTCAACGAATTTGGCCTCATACTCGGCCACACTCATATTCCCTTGCACTAGGGACATGAACTCCATCTCCTTTTGTTGCTTGACAATCTTGGGAAAGTACTGCCCATAGAAGGCATCAAGGAATTCACCCCAAGTCCACCGCTCTCCTGCCCTGGCGGTGTCTCTCTTTCTCAACGCCGCTCTCCACCAATAGTCGGCTTCTCCTTCCATCATGAAGGCAGCCCAATCTACCCGTTGCTCATCGGTGCAATGAAGAGCACGGAATATTTTCTCCAGTTGCATAATCCACGCCTCTGCAACCATGGGGTCGGTGGTCCCATAAAAGGTAGGTGGATGTAGCCTTCGGAATGCCTCGAGTCCCGAGGTGTGATGTGGAGGAGGTGGGTGTGCCAACGCAGTAGTAGCAGCGGGCTGCTAGCATGGTGATGGTCTCCACCATAGTATTTAACAACTGAGATATATCGGGTTGATCATCACCCGAGGGAGGGTCTCCTCCATTACTGTTGCCCTGAGTTTGGTAACCGCGACCCCGTCCACTACCACGTCTCATGTTAATCCTCACAACAGTAGCAGAACATGAGTCTAACTTGGAAACCAACTTCATCTCAATCACAATTTCAAGCTCATTTCAAATTCATAAGGTCATTGATAGTAATACATCAAGGTATACATTGTAGTAGATAGTCATACAATGTGTGGTTCTAGCGTAGGGTACTAAGTTCGGTCGGATTCCAACCGGTTATGGACTAAGACTAAAGATTAGTCTATACTTGGAATACGACTCTTTCCTCAATCCTAATGCCTTGTTTTGATCATGGTATCGAGTACTAAGTGACCCTAGGGACTCTAATTCCAAAGCTCTGATACCACCTCTGTCACGACCCAAAATACCCCTAGGAGTTAGGGATACTTTGGCTCGTGATGTGCCATATCCGATACCAAACCATCCTGTAATAACATCCAAGTCATGACAAACATAATCATGAATAAGGCGGAAGCTTAAACCAATGTGCGGAAGCGTAATCCAAAATTTTTTTTTCTATACATGCTGTGTATTCCATGTTTGTACATACATCACAAAAGTAAAGGTGGACATGCCCACCTATCAAAATACAAAATGATAGTACTCTCTCTCTCTCTCTATGTAATCACTCTAAAAGGGCCAGTGGTCTAAGTCATTTGCCTCCTCCTGAGGCTCTCCATATGGCTCCTTCTCGCCATAATCCTCCTCTATCCAGGGCCCCTGATCACAGATGTCAAATGGAGTCCGTGTACCTGCCGACATAACATGTACGGCTGAGCGTGGAATACTCAGCGAGCAAAATCTACTAGCTAACAATGCTATCATAATCACAATATTTTATACAGTGCGTAAAAGAATACAAATCACCAAAATCCATGCTTAAAACCCGTCGGGAAAAACCTTTCATAAAACTTGTTCTTTTCATGGAAAACAAACTCTCTCATGTATGCTTATGAGTTCTTATGAATGCTTGTGAGCCTCGTGTTTTCTTTTGAGTTCTTGTGAGCTTAGAGTTCTTGTGAGCTTGTGAGTACTTGTGAGCTTATGAGCTTCTTGTGAGCTTATGAGTACTTGTGAGCTTATGATCCTTGTGAGCTTGTTCTCCTTGGAGACATATGCAAGATCTTAGACTTGTGAGTTTCTTATGATTTCTTGAAAAGCCTTGCGAGACTTATGATCCGTGGAGTTCATGCAAGATCTAGACTTGATCCTTATGAGCGTGGAGTAACCGATCTTAGAATGCTAACCCAAAGTTTGGCTTAGTCTATGCTTATGCATGTATGCTTCTTACTTATGAATGCCTTTGAAAATCCTCTTATGTTTTCTTGAAAATTCATGCTTATGAGAAAAACCACGGTCGTGCAATACTTATCATGCGTAGAGTGCTTGTGAGTATTTTAACATCTATGTGGAAAGCTTTAACTAACTAAACATGTTCATGCAAGGCATAATGATCATTATAATATACTTGAAGACCTTAAGTAACTCATATGGTTCATACAAGGTATATTAGCATCATAACATACTTAAACAATTCTAGAATGTAGAACATTTCATTCATTGAGTCACATCATAACAATCATGGCTTCTAAGCCTAATTCATCATATCACACTTAAAATCATGGTTCCTTGGAGGATATTAACACTTACTTGCACTTATAGTCATATTCACCCTTTTATTGGAAAACCCCCAAAATCTTAAATCCTTATTTGCTTATTTGAACATAATCAAGTTCACCCAAAATCCCTTGTTTGTCATTGCATCATCGTATACTTAAAATCATGGTTCATTTAAAGGTATTACAATTTTCTTACAAGTTTAGCCATATTCATCCTTGTTATTGAAAAACCCCCAATTTGTAAAACCCTATTTGATTGTTTATTCATGATCTAATTCACCCAAATTTCCACACTTCCTATTTGTATCATAATAGAATTAAAATCACCTATTTGAATCATCTTTGTATGATAACAAGGCTAGATAGTAGTTTACTAACCTCTTTGGATCAATTTCTAGGTTGAAGAAGCCCCTTGAGAAATCCTCACTTGATTTGAATGATCCAAGCTTGATTTGGGGAAGATCCAACCCTTGATTGAAGCTCTTCTTGGTTTCAAGCAAAACCCTCTTTGGAATGCTCAAGATCCTTTCCTTCTTTTTCTAGGAACTCTCCTTGGTTTAGGGTAACCCAAAAACCCTCCTAAAGTCTTCTATTTATAGTGTAAGGGGTGAAAAACCCCTAAAAAATCGCATCCAAGAAAGTAAAATCGCGTATCTATGATCGTTCGTAGAGATTTACGATCGATCGTAGCCTTCTACGATTGATCGTAGCTTCCTACGATCAATCATAGTTTCACCCGAGAGTTTCCAGCATTTCTGGGGCTTTATGATCGATCGTAGAAACTCTAAGATCGTTCGTAGCTCCGCTACGATCGTTCGTAGGGTCCCTACGAGTGATCGCAACTTTTGCAGAAAGCTTCAGCATTTTTGCATTTTCGTATCTCGGCCATAACTTTTGATTCGCTTGTCAGATTTTGACGATTCAACTTGCGTTGGATTCATCTTTTGAAGGAGAACAACTTTTATGTTTTTTTACAACTTCCAATTCTTCCTTTTTCTTGGACCATTTTGCCCCTAAACCTGACTGATCCGAAATTGGGTTTCGTCAATCCAGATTTTAAACCGACCCGACTTCAGAAATCGGTCTTTTGACCTAACACCAACTCAAAACCAAGACAAGTGATCAACATGAACCCCAAAGAGGGTTCAATTACCTTTCAAAAAATCAAAGAATCGCTTGATTCCGACGAGCGGTATGAACGCTAGGGCTATTTAGAGTCGAGGGTATGCCAAGGCATAACCCTTGTCAATACTCAAGAGTATTCTATACTCTTGCCTATTTCATTCCAAACACCCATACACCATAAATACATTCTTACATGCTTTAGTATATGATATCATTCGTCGTACATGGCCATCAAGATCCGGGGTTCTACATCCTCCCCCCCTTACAGAAATTTCGTCCTCGAAATTGGAACAATACATAGAGATTATAAAGAACAAAATTACATAAACATCACTCAAACAAATTAGGATATTTTTTCCTCACTTCCGCTTCGCGCTCCCATGTAGCTTCTTCTCGTGAATGGTGTTGCCATCGAACAAGAACCAAGGGGATGACCTTATTGCGCAAGACTTGATCCCTACGGTCCAAAATTTGAACCTGCTCTTCCACCAAAGTGAGATCCTCTCGGACTTCTAGCGTATCAAGGTCGATCACATGAGAAGGATCCGGAATATATTTCCGAAGCATAGATACATGGAATACGTTGTGAACCGCCGCCATGTGAGTGGGTAGAGCAACCCCATATGCAACTTCACCAATTCGGGTGATAATTTCAAATGGACCAACATACCTCGGGCTGAGCTTTCCTCTTTTGCCAAACCTCATAACACCCTTTGTCGGTGAAACCTTCACAAATACCATATCGCCAATACGGAACTCAAGATCTCGTCTACGGGTGTCGGCATAGCTCTTTTGCCTGTCCTGAGCCGTCTTTAATCTCTCTCTGATGATCTTGACTTTATTCGCGGTTTGTTCAATCAATTCCGGGCCCAATATCTTTCTCTCTCCAACTTCATCCCAGTATAGGGGAGATCTACAACTTCGACCATATCAGGCCTCAAAAGGAGCCATTTGGATGCTCGCCTCATATCTGTTATTGTAGGCGAATTCCACCAATGGCAAGTGATCCTCTCAACTGCCTTTGAAGTCCAACATGCAAGCTCGGAGCATGTCCTCTATAACCTGGTTCAACCTCTCGGTCTGTCCATCTGTCTGAGGATGAAAGGCGGTGCTAAAGTCCAAACGGGAACCCATAGCGCTCTGAAAGCTTTTCCAGAACCTGGAAGTGAATCTTGGATCCCTGTCTGACACGATACCGACTGGCACCCCGTGCAACCGTACCACTTCCTTGAGGTACAATTCTGCAAGTTGGTTCGAGTTGAACGTACTCCGATAAGGCAAGAAATGGGCGGATTTTGTCAAACGATCAACCACTACCCATATTGCATCTGATTTCTTTGTCGTTTTTGGCAACCCAGTGATGAAATCCATGGAGATGTTCTCCTATTTCCTCTCGGGAATAGGGAGGGATTGTATAAGCCCTACTGGCCTCATATGCTCGGCCTTCACTTGTTGGCATACCAAGCATCTTGACACATACTCGGCAACATCCCTCTTCATGTTCCGCCACCAAAATGTCCTTTGAGGTTCCAATACATCTTTGTACCGCCAGGATGCACAGTGTACTTAGACCGGTGAGCTTCATCTAAGATTTCTAATTTGAGCTTCTCATCGGCTGGAACACATATCCTTCCCTTGAATGTGATTGTCCCATCACTTTGCACTGCAAAATCCTTACTGCCATCGCGAACCGACTTGTCTCTATAGGCCAGTAGTTCGGCATCCAACTCTTGTAATTCTCGGATCATGGCCCATATGTAAGGCCTAACTGTGACATTAGTCATCACTGGCCCAGAGGTAGGAAGGCTGAAACTAATATCAAGGTTAGAAACATCTTCCAACAACTTCCACTCTTGCACCATCATGTGTGCTACAAGCCTAGTGGACTTCCTGCTCAAAGCATCTGCCACTACATTAGCCTTGCCCAGATGGTACTGGATCAAACACTCATAGTCCTTCAAGAATTTCATCCATCGGCGCTGTCGCATATTCAACTCCTTTTGGGAAAATAGGTATTTTAAGCTTTTATGATCCGTGAAAATATCAAACTCTTCCCCATAAAGGTAATGCCGCCAAATCTTTAATGCGAAAACCACCGCGGCGAACTCCAAATCGTGAGTAGGATAGTTCTTTTCATGCTCTTTTAATTGCCGGGAAGCGTAGGCGATGACATTCCCGCGCTGCATAAGAACACATCCTAGCCCAACATTCGAGGCATCACTGTAAACCACGAAACCTCCACTCCCAGACGACACTGTGAGAATGGGGGCAGTAGTAAGCCTCTTCTTTAACTCCGTGAAGCTCGCTTCACACTTATCGCTCCAAGTGAACTTAGCATTTTTCCGTGTCAAATACGTGAGCGGTGCCGCTAAGCTGGAGAATCCCTCTACGAATCTCCTATAGTATCCTGCTAAACCGAGGAAGCTGCGTATCTCGGTAACACTTTTGGGTCTCTCCCATTTCATCACCGCTTCTATCTTTGCTGGGTCTACTGAAATACCCTCGACAGATACTACGTGGCCAAGGAACGCCACCTTCTCCAACCAAAATTCGCACTTACTCAACTTGGCGTATAGTTTATGCTCTCGAAGAGTCTCAAGTGTAAGGTGAAAATCTCGATCATGATCCTCCCTGGTCGGAGAATATACTAAGATGTCATCGACAAAGACGATAACTCATTTGTCGAGATAAGGCTTGAATACCCGGTTCATCAAATCCATGAACACCGCCGGTGCATTTGTTAGACCAAAAGGCATAACTAGGAACTCGTAGTGCCCGTACCGAGTCCTAAAGGCAGTCTTTGGCACATCTTTGGCCTTGATCTTCAACTGATGATAGCCGGACCGCAAATCAATCTTGGAGAAGAACCTTGCTCCTTTCAATTGGTCGAACAAATCATCTATTCGTGGTAAGGGGTATCGATTCTTGATGGTGACTTTGTTCAACTGTCTATAGTCGATGCACATCCTCAGCGACCCATCCTTCTTCTTCACAAAGAGTACCGGTGCTCCCCACGGTGACACACTTGGTTGGATGAAACCAAGCCGTTGCAACTCTTCTATCTGCTCATTTAATTCCTTCAGTTCAATAGGGGCCATCCTGTACGGAGCCTTAGAAATTGGAGCTGTTCCAGGAGCAAGCTCTATTGCAAATTCTATCTCCCTATCTGGAGGTAACCCTAGTAATTCCTCGGGAAACACATCCAAATACTCACTCACAACCGGTATGGCTGAGGAGTCTCATGCCTCCGGATTTGCAAGACTTAGAACTGCTAGACGGGCTATATCTCTCCTCCGAAGTCCATGAAAGTGGAATGGCTTGACGCCTTCTGGCTTGAACTTCACCATCTTCTCAAAACAAGCCACATGCCCGTGGTGTGCAGCTAGCCAATCCATCCCGAGAATATCATCGAAGTCCAAGTCCTGGAACTCAAGGATGATTAGATCAATCGGCAATTCATACTGCCCGACTTGAACTATACAATTCCGATATCCTTGGTCTGTGTCAACTGACTTGCCAAGTGGAGTCGAAATGGTTAACTCCTGACGTAGGCGACTCGGCTTAGACTCAAAACCTTTGGCAAGGCTTGGCGATACAAAAGAATGTGTCGATCCCGTGTCGATCAACACATGAGCTAGACACTCGTTCACTAGCAATACGCCTGTGCATTGTAATTAACTATATCAGCGGGTTTCAGCAGCATACATAGAGTATAGGTAGCATGACATACAAGTGATTATACGTATACTTATAGCACTCATCATTTCATACTTGAACACTTTAGAAATTCTCGCGTACCTTGCACAACATCGTCTGATGCCTGTGCGTCCCATTCTGTTAAAGCAAAGACCCGGCCTCTGTTTGCCTGGCGAGGCTGCTGTGTGGTCTGAGTGGGCCGTGCGGGTCTAGATGCCGAAGCTTGTGAAGATCCCTACTGAGAAGTCTGCCGAACTGGGGGCCTGCTCCCTTGAGGCTGAGCCCGTGACTGTCGGTGTGGGCAATCTTTAATTATGTGGCCCTGCCGCCACAATGGAAACATCCTCCCGTTGCTCTCCGACACTCTCCAGCCGGGTGTCTCCGACCACAATAGTCACACTCCTCAAAGGATGAAGAGGGTGACGGCTGTACATATCTGGTGCCCTGAGAAAAAGTGGGGCGAGGTGCCTGTGAAGTAGTCGGGCGAGGCACTGGTGATGTAAACGAAGACCTCTGTGTCTGTGTAGGCCTAGGAGGTGGGTACTGGGAAATCCTGGCCCTCTTCTCCAGTGGTGCTGCGCCACTAGACTGACCCTTCTGCATGGCTCTCCCGAAGCCACCCTCTCTTCTCTTAAGAAACTCCTCTGAGTTCTTTTCGGCAATCCTTGCCTTCCCCACAATCTCTCTCCAAGACTCCACTTGAAGAATGGAGACTCGATCCTTGATGAAGGGCTTCAACCCATTCTCAAATTTCTGGCCTCGCATCTCCTCCGTCGTGATCAAGTGTGGTGCGAATCGGGACAATTCAACGAATTTGGCCTCAGACTCGGCCACACTCATATTCCCTTGCACTAGGGACATGAACTCCATCTCCTTCTGTTGCTTGACAATCTTGGGATAGTTCTGCCCATAGAAGGCATCAAGGAATTCACCCTAAGTCCACGGCTCTCCTGCCCTAGCGGTGTCTCTCTGTCTCAACGCCGCTCTCCACCAATGGTCGGCTTCTCCTTCCATCATGAAGGCAGCCCAATCTACCCTTTGCTCATCGGTGCAATGAAGAGCACGGAATATTTTCTCCAGTTGCATAATCCACGCCTCTGCAACCATGGGGTCGGTGGTCCCATAAAAGGTAGGTGGATGTAGCCTTCGGAATGCCTCGAGTCCCGAGGTGTGATGTGGAGGAGGTGGGTGTGCCAACGCAGTAGTAGCAGCGGGCTGCTAGCATGGTGATGGTCTCCACCATAGTATTTAACAACTGAGATATATCGGGTTGATCATCAACCGAGGGAGGGTCTCCTCCATTACTGTTGCCCCGAGTTTGGTAACCGCGACCCCGTCCACTACCACGTCTCATGTTAATCCCGAGAACAGTAGCAGAACATGAGTCTAACTTGGAAACCAACTTCATCTCAATCACAATTTCAAGCTCATTTCAAATTCATAAGGTAATTGATAGAAATACATCAAGGTATACATTGTAGTAGATAATCATACAATGTGTGGTTCTAGCGTAGGGTACTAAGTTCGGTCGGATTCCAACCGGTTATGGACTAAGACTAAAGATTAGTCTATACTTGGAATATGACTCTTTCCTCAATCCTAATGCCTTGTTTTGATCGTGGTATCCGGTACTAAGTGACCCTAGGGACTCTAATGCTTAAGCTCTGATACCACCTCTGTCGCGACCCAAAATACCCCCAGGGAGTTAGGGATACTTTGGCTCGTGATGTGCCATATCCGATACCAAACCATCCTGTAATAACATCCAAGTCATGACAAACATAATCATGAATAAGGCGGAAGCTTGAACCAATGTGCGGAAGCGTAATCCAAAAATTTCTTTTCTATACATGCTGTGTATTCCAAGTTTGTACATACACCACAAAAGTAAAGGTGGACATGCCCACCTATCCAAATAAAAAATGATAATACTCTCTCTCTCTCTCTATGTAATCACTCTAAAAGGGCCAGTGGTCTAAGTCATTTGCCTCCTCCTGAGGCTCTACATATGGCTCCTCCTCGCCATAATCCTCCTCTATCCAGGGCCCCTGATCACAGATGTCAAATGGAGTCCGTGTACCTGCCGACATAACATGTATGGCTGAGCGTGGAATACTCAGCGAGCAAAAACTACTAGCTAACAATGCTATCATAATCACAATATTTTATACAGTGCATAAAAGAATACAAATCACCAAAATCCATGCTTAAAACCCGTCGGGAAAAACCTTTCATAAAACTTGTTCTTTTCATGGAAAACAAACCCTCTCATATATGCTTATGAGTTCTTATGAATGCTTGTGAGCCTCGTGTTTTCTTATGAGTTCTTGTGAGCTTAGAGTTCTTGTGAGCTTGTGAGTACTTGTGAGCTTATGAGCTTCTTGTGAGCTTATGAGTACTTGTGAGCTTATGATCCTTGTGAGCTTGTTCTCCTTGGAGACATATGCAAGATCTTAGACTTGTGAGTTTCTTATGAGTTCTTGAAAAGCCTTGCGAGACTTATGATCCGTGGAGTTCATGCAAGATCTAGACTTGATCCTTGTGAGCGTGGAGTAACCGATCTTAGAATGCCAACCCAAAGTTTGGCTTAGTCTATGCTTATGCATGTATGCTTCTTACTTATGAATGCCTTTGAAAATCCTTTTATGTTTTCTTGAAAATTCATGCTTATGAGAAAAACCACGGTCGTGCAATACTTATCATGCGTAGAGTGCTTGTGAGCATTATAACATCTATGTGGAAAGCTTTAACTAATTAAATATGTTCATGCAAGGCATAATGATCATTATAGTATACTTGAAGACCTTAAGTAACTCATATGGTTCATACAAGGTATATTAGCATCATAACATACTTAAACAATTCTAGAATGTAGAACATTTCATTCATTGCGTCACATCATAACAATCATGGCTTCTAAGCCTAATTCATCACATCACACTTGAAATCATGGTTCCTTGGAGGATATTAACACTTACTTGCACTTATAGTCATATTCACCCTTTTATTGGAAAACCCCCAAAATCTTAAATCCTTATTTGCTTATTTGAACATAATCAAGTTCACCCAAAATCCCTTGTTTGTCATTGCATCATAGTATACTTAAAATCATGGTTCATTTAAAGGTATTACAATTTTCTTACAAGTTTAGCCATATTCAGCCTTGTTATTGAAAAACCCCCAATTTGTAAAACCCTATTTGATTGTTTATTCATGATCTAGTTCACCCAAATTTCCACACTTCCTATTTGTATCATAATAGAATTAAAATCACCTATTTGAATCATCTTTGTATGATAACAAGGCTAGATAGTAGTTTACTAACCTCTTTGGATCAATTTCTAGGTTGAAGAAACCCCTTGAGAAATCCTCACTTGATTTGAATGATCCAAGCTTGATTTGGGGAAGATCCAATCCTTGATTGAAGCTCTTCTTGGTTTCAAGCAAAACCCTCTTTGAAATGCTCAAGATCCTTTCCTTCTCTTTCTAGGAACTCTCTTTGGTTTAGGGTAACCCAAAAACCCTCCTAAAGTCTTCTATTTATAGTGTAAGGGGTGAAAAACCCCTAAACAATCGCATCCAAGAAAGTAAAATCGCGTATCTACGATCGTTCGTAGCGATTTACAATCGATCGTAGCCTTCTACGATCGATCATAGCTTCCTACGATCAATCGTAGTTTCACCCGAGAGTTTCCAGCATTTCTGGGGCTTTACGATCGATCGTAGAAACTCTACGATCGTTCGTAGGGTCCCTACGAGCGATCGCAACTTTTGCAGAAAGCTTCAGCATTTTTGCGTTTTCGTATCTCGGCCATAACTTTTGACTCGCTTGTCCGATTTTGACAATTCAACTTGCGTTGGATTCTTATTTCGAAGGAGAATAACTTTTATGTTTTTCATAACTTCCAATTCTTCCTTTTTCTTGGACCATTTTTCCCCTAAACCTGACTGTTCCGAAATTGGGTTTCGTCAATCTAGATTTTAAACCGACCCGACTTCAGAAATCAGTCTTTTGTCCTAACACCAACTCAAAACCAAGACAAGTGATCAACATGAACCCCAAAGAGGGTTCAATTACCTTTCCAAAAATCTAAGAATCGCTTGATTCCGACGAGCGGTGTGAACGCTAGGGCTATTTAGATTCGAGGGTATGCCAAGGCATAACCCTTGTCAATACTCAAGAGTATTCTATACTCTTGCCTATTTCATTCCAAACACCCATACACCATAAACACATTGTTACATGCTTTAGTATATGATATCATTCGTCGTACATGGCCATCAAGATCCGGGGTTCTACACATGCGGCCGGCAGGTCTATTGCAGTCTCTTCCTATTCTCGAGTGGAAATGGGAGAACATTTCCATGGACTTCATAGTTGGCTTGCCAAAGACGACATGGGGCTCAGATGCGATTTGGGTTGTGGTGGACCGTTTGACAAAGTCCGCGCATTTCTTACCTTACCGAACTACTTTTAACTCTAGCCAGTTGGACGCACTATATATCAAGGAAGTTGTTAGGCTACACGGGGTGCCGGTTAGTATTGTTTCTGATCGGGATCTGAAATTCACATCAAGATTCTGGAAGAGTTTTCAGGAAGCTATGGGTTCCCGACTTGATTTCAGCACTGCTTTTCATCCACAAACGGATGGACAAACCGAGAGGGTGAACCAAGTAATAGAAGACATGCTTCGGGCTTGTATGCTGGATGTCAAAGGCAGTTGGGAAGAGCACTTGCCTTTGGTAGAATTCGCCTACAACAATAGCTATCAGGCGAGTATCCAAATGGCTCCATTCGAGGCTTTGTACAGGCGAAGTTGCAGGTCTCCTCTCTATTGGTATGAGGTAGGAGAAAGGAAGGTACTAGGTCCGGAGTTGATTGAGCAAACTGCGGGCATAGTCAAAATCATCCGGGATCGGTTGAAAGCCGCTCAAGATCGTCAAAAGAGCTATGCGGACACAAGCCGAAGGGACTTGGAATTCCAGGTTGGGGATCAAGTCTTTGTGAAAGTATCTCCTAGCAAAGGGATTATGAGATTTGGCAGGCGAGGCAAGCTTAGTCCTCGATACGTTGGCCTGTTTGAGATCATCACACGAGTTGGTGAAGTCGCTTACAGGGTAGCTCTTCCACCTCATATGGCCGTGGTTCACAACATTTTCCATGTGTCTATGCTTCGGAAGTACATTGCGGATCCTTCGCATGTCAAAGACTTGGAACCATTGGAAATTCGAGAGGATCTTACGTTAGTTGAAAGGCCGGTTCATATATTGGATCGGAGAGATCAAGTCCTTCGCAACAAAACGATTCCATTGGTTCTTTTGCAATGGCAGCATCATGCTTGAGAAGAAGCTACATGGGAGCGTGAGGAAGAAGTCAAAGCGAAGTACCCGGAATTGTTTGAACGAGTTTTGTATAGGTTTTGTATATGACTTGTAATTTTGTTTTGGTTTGTAATGCAAGTATCGTCTCAATTTCGAGGACGAAATTTTTGTAAGGGGGGGAGGATGTAGAGCCCTGGACTTTTTCATGTTTTATGGATGGTACTTTTGTAGCCAATTTGCCTTTAAAGTAATACAATTAATAAATAAGGAAGAAATTGAAAATTCCAAAACGTCAGAAATGTTTCTTTTCGAAGTACGAACCTAACACAAGTTGAATCGTCAAAATCCGACGAACGAGTTAAGAGATATGGCCAAAACAGTTTGGACTTGCAGAGCACCAATCGCTCGGTCCATGGAGCGATCGATTGGTCCAAAACAGATCGATCGGTAGCTATCGACTGGTCGAAGAATTTGTATGGGAAAATTTTCCAGAGAGTAGATTTTTAACTGATCGCTCGGTTATGAAACCGATCGATCGATAGGCAACCGATTGCTCGGTATCGACCACCGATCGCTCGGTCTTCATGTTTTTGCAGAAATTTCATTAAGGGTGTTTTCATCTTTTGGGCGTTTCACTCTTTCCTCTTAAGGGTTGCCCGAGCCTTTAGGGCTCATTCTCAACACTTAGAGACATTTGAGAGTTAGGGAAAGAGGAGAGGGTTTTCCTAACCTAGGGTTTGCTTTTGGGGAGAAATCAAATGGGGTTTCAAGACCCACAATCACCTCAAGCTTGGATTGCTTCAAGATTCCGGTTCAAGCACACGAGGAGTAGTTTCTCCAAGCTAGGGCAGCAACTCACGGACGTGTTGGAAGGGGATTCTTTCCCTCATTTGTCAAGGTCGGTACTTCTTGCTACCCTCCTAGTTATAGCTTTTCTTTCTTCCCTTATTCTTGCATTCTTTGTTTTCTTCCATCTATAAATGGATGATGAGTTTAAATGGTGAATGGTGCGAATGGAGAGGGGTGTTGGCGATTGAATTCCGTGTGAAATGATGTGATGAATGAAATGGGGAGGGCATTGTATCCATAAAGAACAAACATGTATGATGTGAGCATAACCCACCTAGAAAAGCATGATTTAGGTTGAAATAAATAATGGACACACCCTATGTTTGATGAAATGCCAAGGTGAGCAAAACGAACGATAAATTAAGAAAATGCATGCTTAATTACTTATGAACTTGTTAGGGCTTATGATAGTGTGAGTTCTTGTTTTCTTTAAAATGTCATAAATGCTTATTGTTTAATTTGTGACATGCTATATATTGTGAAATCCCCAAATGTCATCTTTAAATTCCAATGCAAGTATGCACACGAATCCACGAGCAAGGCATGCATGACATGAATTTATCGAGGCTTTCAAGAACGAGGTTGAGAGGTGGGACATATCCTACGATATGTTTTACCTCGCTTTTCACAAGAAAACAAGAACAGACATTCCACGAGGGGTCTCCCCTCACTCACAAGTGCATAGCATAAAGAAGGGCCTCCCTTCCCTCGCAAGTACATCCATATCATGAAGAAGGGCCTCCCTTCCCTCTCAAGTACATTGCATAAAGAAGGGTCTCCCTTCCCTCTTAAGTGCATCTCACAAGGATATCTCACAAGTGTATCTCACAAGTTACATGATCACAAGCAAGCATGCATGACATGCATGACATGACACGATATATAAGAATCAAGCAAGATAGACAAGACGAGTTTTCAAGCACGAAAATGGTACTTTAAGTCAAGTTAAGTGCATGGTGTTTTCAAGGGTTTTATTGGCTTTTATGAATGCAAGTATGATTATATACTGCTTTACTTCCTTGTTATGATCTGAATTGTTTCCTGCTTTATATATGTGTAATATCGTTGTTGTACTATGACTGTTGGTTAGTATTTGGTACCCGTTGAGTATTTCATGCTCAACCGTACTTCTTATGTCGGTAGGTTCTGAGGGAGATGCTGCTCCATTCGATGTCTGTGCTCCTGACCCATGGGTGGAGGAGGAGTATGTTGAGGAGCCTGTGGAGGAACCTCAGGGTGAGGGTTATTATTAGACGGTGGTAGATTCTGAGTGGATAGCTGTGGGTGAGCTAGAGAGTTATATTCATGTATTTGGGTGGGCCTGTCCGCACTTTCTTTTTGGTATTTTCTTTTTGTATCAAACTTGGGTTACATGTATATACATAGAGGTTTGTTCGACTTCCGTTGTGTTTGTTGTATGTTTCTGCTATTAGGTCCTCTTTGTATATGCCTTGAGGGTTTTTGCAGGTTAGTTCATCAAGCAAGTCATGCAAGTCATGATGAGTCGTCCAAGATTCACTCTAACTCCTAGGGTGGGTTTTGGGTCGTGACATAGCTTCACCCATAGCTGTGACTTTGTAAGGTATAAGGAACTGGAAAGCTATATCTGTCTATGATAGTCCCATCACTTAGATTTCCTACAATGTATCCTATGGACTTTTATCAATATCGTATATTGTATAGATCATCTCATAATCATGGTCAATTACCCATAATGAATACACAATAGATAAAGAAGAAGTCTCAATTAATCAAATTAATAAGAATCTTACAATCTAAATGAATTTTCTGAGCATCATGTCTAACAATCTCCCACTTTCCCTAAAAGTCATTGTGTTATAGATTTCAATCCCATACTATCTAAGTGTGTTACAAATACTTTATCTGATAAATCTTTAGTCATCGGGTCAGCAACATTAAGTTGAGACCTAATCTTTGTAACAATAATATCTTGCCTCTCAATGATCTCACAATGAAATGATACTTCCTAATAGGTTCAAGTGCTGAAGGAACATTTCCTAGCTCTTGCAAAAACCTTCTAAACCAGACTGCTTATTTTCTGCTTTAGAAGCTGTAATATATTTTGCTTATATGGTGGAGTCTGTAATACTCTTTTGCTTTATACAGCGCCAACTGACAGCAGCATCACCCAGTGTGAACACATACCCAGATGTGGAAGCTCTAATGTTCGGATCAGATTGGAAATCAGAATCAGTATAACCCAATCCAACTAGATCTTCTGAAGGAAAAGTAAGCACATAATCCCTAGTCCTTTTCAGGTACTTCATGATGTGCTTCACAGCAGTCGAATAATTAACACCTGGATTGCTTTGGAACCAACTAACAACTCCCATTGTATGACAGATATCCGGTCTAGTATATAGCATGACATACATAAGGCTCCCAACTGCTGAAGCATAAGGGCACCTCTTCATCTGCTCTATCTTATCAGCTGATGTAGGGGCCATCTTTTTAGACAAAGTGACACCATGTCGAAAAGGAATGAGAATTATCTTACAATCACTCATACTGTACCTAGACAAAATCTTGTCTATGTAGGAAGTTTGGCTCAATCCCAACATTCGACATTTTCTATCTCATAGAGTCTTTATTCCGAGAATATAGGATGCCTCTCCCAAGTCTTTCATTGAGAAATGCTGAGAAAGCCAAATCTTGACTGATGACAACATCCCTACATCATTCCTAATAAGTAGAATGTCATCTACATAAAGAATTAGGAATAGTACCGCTCTCCCACTGTCCTTGTATATACAAGATTCCTCTAAATTCTTTTAGAATCCAAATTCTTTGATCAAAAGATCAAATCTTTTGTTCCAGCTTCTGGAAGCTTGTTTCAAACCATATATTGACTTGTTGAACTTGCATACCATGTTCTCTTGGTTAGGAGCAATAAAGCCCTCAGGTTGCTTTATAAAAATGTCTTTATCTAACATTATATTAAGAAAAGCAGTTTTGACATCCATTTGCCATATCTCATGGTCATGGTGTGCAGCTATATCTAGCAATATCCTAATGGATTTGAGCATAGCTAGAGGTGAAAAGGTGTCTTCATAATCATCTCCTTGAATTTGAGTATAACCATTTGCAACAAGTCTTGCTTTATAGGTCTCCACGTTAGCATTGGCACTCTCCTTCCTTTTTTAAATCCATTTGCATCCAATTGGCCTTATACCATCTAGTGGATCTACTAAAGTCTAGACGCCGTAGTCATACATGGAATCTATTTCAATATTCATGGCTTTATTCCATTGATATGCATCTACATCTATTTTAGCTTCCTGAAAAGTATTAGGATCCGTATCCTCATCATTAGGGGTAACTAGATAAACCTCATTATTGTAATAATGAAGTCTATCTGGTAGTTTAGAAAGTCTTTCAGACCTTCTCAGTAGAACAGAATTAGAAGAATCAATAGTGGAAGGATTAGGTTCAATTTCGATACTGGCTGAGTTGTCTTTCATCTCATGAAATTCAACCTTCTTAAGAAGATCCATTTCTTCCTCCAAGAAAGTGGCATGATTCCTAATAACTATTGTTTGGTTTGCCTTGGAGTAGAAATAGAAACCCTTAGTTTCCTTTGGATACCCTACAAAGTTCTATTTTTCTGTTCTAGATTCCAACTTACTGGGTTTGAGTTTGCGAACATGCACATGACAACCCCATAACCTTAAATGTTGTAAACTAGGTTTTCGCCCAATCCCCAATTCATAGGGTGTAACCGGTATAGTCTTAGAAGGAACTTGGTTCAGAATGTAAATGGCAGTTTGTAAGGCATACCCCCAAAGATATGAAGGTACATTGGCATGACTCATCATAGAGCCAACCATATCTAATAAGGTCCGATTTCTTCTTTCAAAAATACCATTTTGTTGAGGTGAGGTAAGACTTGACCATTGCGAGATAATCCCATTATCCTTTAAGTAATCTATAAAATCATTGGTGAGGTATTCACCACCTCGATCTGATCGAAGTGTCTTTATGGATTTGTCTGTTTGATTTACAACTTCTAATTTGAATTCTTTTGAACTTTTCAACGGTATCAGATTTGTGTTGCATCAAATAGACATATCTATATCTAGAATAGTCATTGGTAAATGTGACAAAATACCAGTATTGCCATCGTGCAACAATATTAAATGGACCATATACATCACTATGTATGAGTCTCAACTTTTCTTCAGCTCTTCCTACTTTTTTAGGGTAAGGCTTCTTTGTCATCTTCCCTTCGAGACAAGACTCGCAAGTAGGGAGTGGTTCTTCCTTGAGGAATTCAAGGGGACCATCTTTTACCAACCTCTTGATCCTATCAAGATTAATATGACTAAGTATCTTATGCAAAGATAAGCAGACTCTGTGCAATGTCTCTTCATTCTAGACATTCTAGATGATGAGGCATTGTCACTTTACAGACACTTATTATTTATCAAAGGGAATATTAAATAAAGACCATTAATGAGACTACCAGTTATCAAGACCATTCTATCTTTCTTAATTTCAACAATTGAATTAAAAACGATAAAGAATTCACACAGTAAGAGTCTAGATATTGAAATCAAATTTCTATATGCAGAAGACACATAAAAGCAATCCTCTAAAATTAATGTCTTTCCATTAGGTAAATAAAGAGTAAACAAGCCAATTGATTTCACTGCAACATTTGCACCCGAGCCAACTTTAAGCTTCTGCAAACAATTACAAACATATACAGTGGATCCAGAATCCACGCACCATGAGTTAGGAGGACCATCTAGAAAGTTTGACTCAACAGTAATTAATACTTCAAAGCATCTCATACCTTGATTATTGGCGCCACCCTTCTTAAGAGTTGTGAGGTAAGTCCTATGGTTCTTCTTCCAGTTGCCTATTTTGCCATAGTGTAAACACTTTCCTTTGCCTTTGTTTTCCTTACCAGTATCACCTGAAGAACCTTTGCTAACTCTTGCCTTACCCCTATTGTCTTTAAACTTAACTTGGCCCTTATTCCCTTTTCTAAACTTTTTAGATTGCTTGGAGGTATCAGGTTTATCAACTATTAAAGTTTCACCCTTTATTGACTTTTTGATCAAATCTTCTACAGCCACAAGTGAGTTCATAAGCTCACTTAGTGACATTTCACTATTGTTCATGTTATAATTTAACACTGTTAGCCTTAAGGTTACAACTCTATGTACCCTTACTAGTTTCACTAATGACACAATAATGAAATGACTCTTGATATACTAATAGTTCCATTGAGTATCTGAAATTTCAGAGAAGAAGTCCATTCAGATCAAAATTCAAGATATGGAGAATTGAAGAGCTTAAATCAATTCAAAGTAATCAAGGTCAAAGTTCAAGTGCTAGTTCTTCTAAGAAGCCCCAAGAGCTCAAAGATAATTCATGAAGATCCATCTAGACTAGAGCTTCTCAAATCAAGATTGAAGATCATCTCTCTATGAAGACTAGTGTCTAAGTTGAAGTGTCTAGGACCTTGTAAAAGTTCTCAAGACATTGGAATAAAATTGCTCAAAGACTACCTAGATAGACCCTAGGAGACCTAGTATAATTTGGACATCATTCTAAGGCCCTAAAAATGATTAAAATAATATTAAATTGATTGCCTAAGGGTCCTAGCATATTTCCCATCTTTTTGGTCTCATTGAGATGAGTTTACTGAAAAAATTCAGTGAACTCATTGATGAGTACAAGGGACTCGTCGACGAGTGGGTGACAGGAAAATGAAACAATTGCTTCTGTCTCCAATCATCGATAACTCAAACCCAAGTTACTCTCACTCGCCGACGAGTGCCTGCGGGAAAAACCTATAACGGCTATCTCGCATTCAATGCTACCCCTAACAGCCATATCGATTGCTCAACTATAAATAAAGTTGATTTATTATCAAAATAGAGAATTCTAGAGATTATTACATTGTTCTATTGATCATTCATCCCTCACCAACTTCTAGCAATCAATACTCTGTTTTTGCATTGAATATCTTGAAACCTAATCCCTCACTCATTGAGCATTCAATTCCAATCCATCTTGAGAGATTGTCAGCCTTGTATTCAATTATTATCTAGCTCAAATTAGGAGCCTTCAATTCGGATTAAATATCCAATAAATTTCTGTAATTTTTTGGAAGTAAGGAATCAGGGATTCTTGCACTACTTTGAGAAGAGAGTTCTCGTGTATCCAAGAGAGAGTCTCTCTTGAAAAGGTTATTCCTGATCCTATCATAAGGATTGTAGATTTTTTCCTAAGCCTAGAAAAGGATTGTAATGCTTGCTCTCTGCCAAAAAAGAAGAGTACAATTAGTGAATCGTATGAAAATCCTTGAAGCGGGAAAGCTTAAAGGCGGGGACGTAGGCAAGTTGCTGAACCCCGATAACATATTTGGTGTCTGGTATCTTTACCTCTCTCTGTATTTATTTTCTCTGATTTTACTTGGTAGTTACTGTGATAAATTTTTATTTCCACTAAAATCATAAGGACATTTTTTATTTGCCATAAACCCTATTTACCCCCCCTTCTAGGGTCCATTATCTGGGCATCAATTGGTATAAGAGCTAAGTGCTCTATTTTAGATGTAAACATCTTGAGTTAAAGATCTCCTATGACAAACATATTTGCTACTACCTTAGGAGAGGGCCAATCGTCCACCCGACCTCCATTGTTCAATGGAGAAAACTAGAACTATTGGAAAACCAGGATAATGGTTTATCTCCAAGCTCTTCACTATGACTGCTGGAAAGTCATTGTCAAAGGACATCACCTACCTCATAAAGTAGTTGATGGTATTAGAATTCTTAAAACTGAAGATGAATGGAATAAAGCGGATATTAAACTCATCCAAACAAATACTAAGGCCATTAGCAATTTGTATTGTGCCTTAAGTTCACAAGAGTTTAATAGAATCTCCGGTTGTGATTCGGCCAAGGAAATATGGGACAAACTCCAAGTCACATATGAAGGAACAAATCAAGTTAAAGAAGAAAAAATAAGTATGTTAGTTCATAAGTATGAACTTTTTGAAATGGAAAATGATGAATCTATAGGAGACATGTTTACTTGCTTTACTAATATTTTGAATGGACTAAATTCTCTTGGTAAGGTATACTCCAATGCAAGGAATGTTAGAAAATTCCTTCGTTCACTCCCAAAAAGTTGGGGTCCCAAAGTCACCGTCATTCAAGAAGCTAGGGATTTGACCAAGCTTCCAATGAATGAGCTTCTTGGATCTCTCATGACACACGAGGTCATTATGAAGGATCAAGAAGATGAACCAAAAGCGAAGAAGGGACTTGCCTTGATGACCACTCAAGAAAGTGAGGAAGAAGAGAGTCATGAAGATGATGAAATTGCTCTAATGGCAAGGAAGTTCAAGAAGTTCTTAAAGCACAAGAAAAACTTCAAGAAAATGCCATACAAAATAGAATTCTCCAAGGAGATAGCTAAAGGAGAATCAAGCAAAAATGAGCAAATCATTTGCTATGAGTGTAAGAAGCCAGGACACAACAAGACCAACTTTTCTCTACTAAAGAAATGCCAAAGATTCAAGAAAATAGCTATGAAGGCTACTTGGGACGACTCTGAAGGAAGTGGGTCGGATGAAAATTCAAGTGAGGAAGAAGTCACCAACCTTTGTCTCATGGCTCTTGAAGATGAAGAGGTTTGTTTGAAATCTAACTCCTACAAGACAAGATGGTTCTTGGATAGTGGATGCTCAAGGCACATGTCAGGGAACAAAGAGTTATTCATCTCAATCTCTCTAAAGGATGGAGGACATGTGACCTTTGGCGACAACGCAAAAGGAAAGGTCATCGGCATAGGTAGTGTTGGTAAGAACTCTACCACTTTTATTGAGAATGTCTTACTTGTTGAAGGTCTTAAACATAACTTAATTAGTATTAGTCAATTGTGTGACAAAGGTCTAAATGTTTCATTTAAATCAAATGTTTGAGTCATTAAGGATAAAGATAACATTAATATCATGTTCATAGCTTATAGATATGAAAATATTCATACAATTGATTTTGATGAACTAATCTCTCAAAACCTAATGTGTTTTTCAGCTATTAATGCAACTAGTTGGTTGTGGCATAGGAGGTTAGGCCATGCAAGTATGCACTTATTATCTAAATTATCTAGAAAAGAACTTGTTAAAGGCTTACCAAAAATAAAGTTTTTAAAAGACAGTGTGTGATGCTTGCCAACTAGGAAAACAAATAAAATCTTCCTTCAAAAAGAAACTTGTAAGATCTACTTCTAGGCCATTAGAATTATTACATATGGATTTATTTGGGCCTAATGATGTTGCTAGTTTAGTCAAAAAATTCTATGTCTTTGTTATTGTAGATGACTACTCTAGATTCACTTGGGTGCTATTTCTATTTCATAAAAGTGAAGTGTATGTTTCATTTGAAAAATTCTGTAAAAGAGTGCAAAATGAAAAATATTACTCTATTAATTCTATAAGAAGTGATAGAGGTGGAGAATTCAAGAATAAAGAGCTTGAATTATTTTGTGAAGAAAATGGTTTTAACCATAATTTTTCCGCCTCTAGAACTTCTCAACAAAATGGAGTAGTTGAAAGAAAGAATAGATCATTGTAAGAAATTGGTAGGACTATGTTAAATGAACATAATTTACCTTACTATTTTTGGGCTGAAGCCATTAATACTTCTTGTTATGTAATTAATAGAGTGATTATTAGAAATAAATTAAACAAAACTCCTTATGAACTTTGATATGGTAGATCACCCAATACTGGTTACTTCAAAGTATTTGATTGCAAATGTTTTATTTTTAATAGTAAACCAAACTTAAAGAAATTTGAACCAAAATCAAGTGAAGGAATTTTTCTTTGTTACTCTACTAATAGGAAAGCTTATAGGGTGTTTAATAAAACCTCACTCATTGTTGAAGAATCTATACATGTTATTTTTGATGAATCAAATCCTTTTAAAACTAAAATTCTTAATGATGATGAAAAAATTAACAAAGTTGAAAAACTATCTAAAAATGTTGCAAACTTGGAAATCAATAAAGAAGATAATGCCAACCAAGACAATGTTATTAACTTAGAAGATGAAAACTTAGGTGAAAATGAAGAAGAAAATGAAATTCATTTTCCTAAGGCATGGAGATTAATAAAAGATCATCCTAAAGAACAAATTCTTGGTAACATGGAACAAGGTCTAAGAACAAGAAGAAATATTTGTAATAACCTTGCTTTTCTCTCTCAAATTGAACCTACGAATGATATTGAAGTAATTAATGATAAATCATGGGGAATTGCCAAGCAAGAAGAATTAAATTAATTTGAAAGAAATCAAGTACGAAATTTAGTACCTAGACCTAAAAGCAAATATATAATTGGTACTAATTGGATTTTTAAAAATAAAAGGGATGAAGCAGGAAATATTGTTAAAAATAAAGCTAGATTAGTAGCTCAATGATACAACCAAGAAGAAGAAATTGACGACTTGGTTTGTATCAAAATTTCACCGACCAAGAGTGTTATGAGATTTGGAAAATGAGGCAAGCTTAGTCCGAGGTACGTGGGCCCATTCGAGATCATCACTAGAGTCGGTGAGGTAGCTTACCGGGTTGCCTTACCCACTCACATGGCGGTGGACCACAATGTATTTCATGTTTCTATGTTCCGAAAATATATCCCGGACCCATCCCACGTCATCGAGTGTCGCGACCCAAAACCCACCCTAGGAGTTAGAGTGAATCGTGGACGACTAAATCATGACTTAGATGACTTGCTTGACAAACCACCTGCAAAAATACCCATAGAGCATATACAATAGAGGATAACAGCGGAAGCATAACTATAAGACACAGCGGAAGTCTAACAAACCTCTAAGTATATACACATGGTCCAAGTTTTAATACAAAGAAATCAAAACAAAGAAAGTGCGGACATGCCCGCCAAAATACATGGATATAACCACTCATGCTCACCCACAGCTAATCCACTTAGAATCTAACACCACCTACTGATAACCCTCTACGGGAGGTTCCTCCAAAGGCTCCTCGATGTACTCCTCCTCCACCCATGGACCAGGAGCACAAACATCAAATGGAGCAGCAGCTCCCTCAGAACCTGCCGACATAAGAAGTACGGCTGAGCATGGAATACTCAGCGGGTACTAAATACTAACCAACAGTTATTGCAAGAGATAGCAATGCATACCCATGAAACAATATAGATATATATGAATCAAGAACAGTTAATATCATACAAAGAAATAAGGAAATTCATAATCATGCTTGCAGTTCATGAAAAGCCGATAAAATCCTTGAAAAACACCATGCACTTGACTTGACTTAAAATACCCTTCGCGTTATTGGGAACTTATTTACCGTGTCATGCTTGTCATGCTTGTATCATGCGTGCCATGTCATGCGTGTATCATGCTTGCTTATTCGGAATTTAAACATGTTCACATGCCTAGTTGCCGTTCATAGCCCATCGCAACTAGTATCCTATATGCTGAATGATATGCCTAGTTGCCGTTCATAGTCCGTCGCAACTAGCATCCATGCGAAATGTGTATGCCTAGTTGCCGTTCATAGCCCGTCGCAACTAGCATCCATGCGTGTCATGCCATGCCTTGAGTGTCATGAGATGCTATGCCATGCGTGTAATGCCATGCCATGCCATGCGTGTAATGCGATGGGATGAGAGACCCTTCCCTATGCAATGCATGATCATCTTGTCCTTGCCAAAAGCGAAGTGGAACATATCGTAGGATATGCCCCACCTCTACATCTCGTCCTTGGAAACATCGGTAAATCACGTCGTTTCATGCCGTGCTCGTGTAATCGTGTACACACTTGCGATGGAAATTAAATATGACATTTTGGGGAATTCACAATACATCGCACATTACCATATATACAAGTAATAAATTAAACAATTTAGGGAAAGCGCGAAAACACACTATCATAACCTTAGCAATTTCCATAAATGTTTAAGCATGCATTTTCTTTATTTATTATTCTTTTCATTCATCTTGGCATTTCATCAAACATGGTGTGTTCATTATTGATTTACCCTACATCATGCTTTTCTAGATGGATTTTCCTCAAATCATACATGTATGTTTATTATTGGAACAATGCCCTCCCCATTTTAATCATCACAACACAACCATTGGCATCCAATCGCCCATTCCATCTCGATTCACCATTCACAACCATCCATCTCATAGCACATGTGTAAATAAAGGAAAACAAATGGAAATAAAGGGAAAAGAGGAACTATAACTAGGAGGGTAGCAAGAAGTACCGACCTTGAATAATGAGGGGAGAAACCCCTTTCCAAAACAACCGTGTAGCTGCTGCCCTAGCTTGGAGAACGCTCTCCACGAGTATTTGAGCCGTGATCTTGGAGAAGAGCCGAGCTTGAAGTAATCTAGGGTCTCAAAACCCTTTGATTCATCTTCCAAAGACAAGCCCTAGGTTGGAATCGCCTTCTCCCCTTTCTCCTATTCTCTCAAACTCTCTAAGTGTCGAATGATCCCCTAAAGGCTCAGGCAAGACTCTTAAGGTAAGAGTAAACCGACCAAAAGACCATAATACCCTTACTGAAATTTCTGCAAAAACGCGAGTATCGATCGATCGGTGTTAATGACCGATCGATCGGTTGCCTACCGATCGATCGGTTTCATAACCGAGCGATCGGTTAAAATTTCACTCTCTGGAAAATTTTCCCATACAAAAATCTTGACCAGTCGATAGCCTCCGAGCGATCGGTTTTGGACTGATCGATCGCTCCATGGACCGAGCGATCGGTGGTCTGCAGGTCCAAACTGTTTTGGCCATAACTTTTGACTCGTTCGTCCGATTTTGACGATTCAACTTGCTTGGGTTCGTACTTCGAAAATGAACATTTCTGACGTTTCGGAATTTCCAATTTCTTCCTTATTTATTAATTATACCTCTTTAAAGGCAAAATGGCAACGAAAGTGTCATGCATTAAATGTGAAAAAGTCCGGAGCTCTACATCTAGCTTGATCCGATGGAAATTAGGGAAGACCTCACTCTAGTGGAACAACCAGTGCAGATCTTGGACAAGCGAGATCAAGTTTTGCGCAACATAATCATTCCATTAGTCCTTGTAAGATGGCAACATCATTCGAGGGAAGAAGCTACTTGGAAGCGTGAGGCCGAAATAAAGGAAAAATATCCCCAATTGTTTGTTTAAAGCTCTGGCATTCTCTCATGTATTTTGTTGTGGTTTTGTGTACGCATGTATTGTCCAAATTTCGAGGATGAAATTTTTGTAAGGGGGGGAGAATGTAGCACCCCGTATTTTTTCGTACTTAATGAGTTGCACTTTCGTAGCTAATTTGTCTTTCATGTAGCCTAATTAATAAATAAGGGAGCAATTGAAGATTCTGAAATGATAGAAATTTCCTTTTCGAAAGACGAATCCAATGCAAGTTGAATCGCCAAAATCCAACAAATGGGTCAAAAGTTATGGCCGAAATAGTAAAAGGGATTAAAAATCTGCAGAATACCGATTGCTAGGGATCGATCGGTTTACAACCGATCGCTCGGTCATCATTAGCGATCGATCGATCGGTAGCTATCGACTAGTTAACTTTTTTGTATGGTGAATTTTTTCAGAAAGGGTGTTTTTGATCGATCGCTTGGCCAAGAACACCGGTCGCTCGGTAGGCGACCGATCGCTCGGTTTATCGCATTTTGTAGAATTTTCATTAAGGACTTTTTGGGCTTTTGTCCAGCTCCCTTTAGCTTTATAAGCCTTACTCGAGTTTTTGGGTCCCCATTCACTACACTTAGACGTATTTGAGGGAGAGGGAGAAGAACCTAGGGTTTCAAGAGGCCCCTTTCCATTGGAGAGGGAGAATCAAGTGTTTAAACACCCAAGATCATCCCAAAAAGGGCTTGGATTCATCAAACCCAACCTCAAGCACGTGTGGAGCTCATTCTCCAAGCTAGGTCAGCATCTCCCTCAGCATTTTAAGGGTTTTTCTCTTCTTCTTTCAAGGTTAGTACACCCTTCCTAGCTACTATGGTAATAACCTAGAGTTTCTTGTGATTATAGTGTGTTGTATCTTCCCATTTGGCCCCTTGTGTGGAAATATGCTAAATCCCTAAAACATAAACAAGATAAAATGAATAAATGGTGGAATGTATGGATGGAGGAAGGGAATGAGGCGATGGGATGCCATGTTGTGATGTGTTGAATGATGGAAATGGTGGAAGGGTATTGTACACATAATAAATACATATTTGATGCTTGATGAAATGCTTGAGAAAGAAATTATGAGTTTAAAGGACTAAAAGAAATGTAGGACACCACTTCCTTGGTAAAATGCATGAATGAAAATACCTTGAATTGAATGAAGTTCGAGAAGCATGAATCATGTAGTTCCCAAAAAAATGGCTTTTGTTATCATATTTCCATATGCTTGTTTAAATTCTCTTGTGAATGTGATAAGAATGGAAATGCTATATCTTACTTCTCAAATCGTATATGTCATTATGTTTCACAATAGCTATGCAAGAGCACACATGTATATGGAGAAATGTCAAGGAGGTTGGTAGCCCGGTTAAGGGTGCTAGCCTCTAGCTCATAAGAGAATGGTATTGTCAAGGAGGTTGGTAGCCCAGGGATATGCGGGTGCTAACCTCTAGCTCATAAGAAAGGTTCAAAAGTATTATATTGTCAAGGAGGTTGGCAGCCCAGGGTTATAGGGGTACTAACCTATGGCTCATAAGAGGTGTTCAAAAGTATTTTATTGTCAAGGAGGTTGGTAGCTCAGGACTGTGCGGGTGCTAACCTCTGGCTCATAAGAAGGGTGTGAACTGTCAAGGAGGTTGATTAACCTCTGGCTCATAAGTAAGGTATTGGAATTATCAAGGGGGTTGGTAGCCCAGGATTCTGCGGGTGCTAACCCCTGGCTCGTAAGAATAGACTCTAAAGTGTTGTACTATCAAGGAGGTTGGTAGCCCAGAGTTGTGCGGGTACTAACTTCTGGCTCATAAGAAATATGGAAGGAACTCATGTGTTTTATAGATATGGTTGGTTTTCATTGGAGTTGTGATTTAATAATTGGTTATGTATGATATTGTGTTAAATGAGTATGAACTGTACCTTCCAGTACTTGCATATGATGTTTTGCTCATTACTATTATTGTTAGCTAGGAGCTTGTACTCGCTGAGTATTCTATGCTCAGCTGTACTTTTATGTCGGCAGGTACACGAGTCCTTTTCGACAAAGAACCTTATGAAGATTCGGTAGTTGAGCCTCAGACTGAGGCGAGAGACTTAGACCATTGGCCCCATGGGGGTGAATTTTGAGCGAGATAGAGTTGTATTTTGTATTTTGATAGGTGAGCATGTCCACCTTTACATGTCATATTTTGTATGAACTTGGAATACTTGTTAAGTTTATAGAAGAAAAGAAAAAAATTAGTTTGCGCTTCCGTAATATTGTAGTTTCCGCACTCTGTATTATATTCCATTAGATCATGTTATACCTTGTTCATTGCAGGATGGTTTACCAGGTTAAGTATAGTCACACCTAAAGTATCCCTTAACTCCTAAGGGGTATTTTGGGGCGCGACAGAAGTGGTATCAGAGCCTAGGCATTAGAGTCCCTAAGGTCACTTAGAACTGATATCATGACTGAACAAGGTCTCAGGTTACAATGAGGAGTCGTATTCCAAGTGTAGAAAAAAAAACTTAGTCTTACTCCATAACCGGTTGGAGATCAACCGAATTGAGGGTCTACGCTAGAAACGCAAAACTGTATTCTTATCATGTTGCGTGCATACCTTGAATGAATTTTCTTATGCTTCCTAACTATTATGCGATATAGAATTATTACTAAATTTGTATCCAAGTTAGACTCATGTGGTACTGTCGTTCTCAGGATCAAATCATGAGACGCGGTGCTCGAGGTCGTGGATACAATACGAGGGGAAGTGGAAGTGATGCCCCTTCTGGTGATGAGCAACCAGATTTTGCTCAAGCTTTTGCGTCTATAGCTGAGACTTTGGCTATGTTAGCAGCAAGACCGGTTGCTGTTACTCCTTCTACACCTCCACCACCTCCGGCACACCATGCTTCAGGATTGGAAGCTTTTAGGAGATTGCGTCCTCCCACCTTCTTTGGTACTACTGACCCCATGGTCGCCGAAGCATAGGTGATGCAACTGGAAAAGATCTTTAGAGCGCTCCACTGTACGGATGAACAAAGAGTTGACTGGGCCACCTTCGTGATGGAAGGTGCGGTCGAGCACTGGTGGAGAGCCGCACAGAGACAGAGGGAGTCCACCAGGGCGGGGGAGCCATGGACATGGCCGGCATTTTTGGATGTTTTCTATAAGTAGTATTTTTCGGTGGCGGTCAGAGAACAGAAGGAGATTGAATTCATGACTCTTGTGCAAGGAGAGTTGAGTGTGGCTGATTATGAGGTTACCTTTGTAGAGTTGTCAAGGTTCGCACCTCACCTGATTGCATCTGAGCATATATGGGTCAGGAAATTTGAGCAGGGATTGAAACCCTCCATCAGGGACAGGGTCTCGATGTTCCAGGTGGCCACATGGGGAGAGATTGTGAGCAAGGCGAAGCTTGCCGAGAAGAATTCGGAAGAATTCTTCAAGAGGAGAGATATGACCCGGGGCTGGCATAGTAGTTCAGGGTCGGCAGAGAAGAGGGCTAGGACAACCCCATATCAGGCATCCAGGCCGATACGGTCACAGAGGCCTCCCTTGGCATCACAGGCATCTCAGTCTACTACTACATCGGTGCCTCATCCCACATTTTCACAGGCCAACCGATATGTCCCACCTACGTCCTCATCGGCATTTGAGGAGTGCTCTTATTGTGGCCGGAGCCACAGGATCGGAGAATGTCGAAAGATTTTGGGTGGGTGTTTTCACTGTGGGGATGTGAATCACATGGTCAGGGATTGCCCTCGTAGGCAGCTGCAGCCGGTCTAGCCACAGGGGAGTAGGCCCCCACTTCGACAGGCTTCCCAGCAGGGATCCTCACAGGCTCCCGCGTCTAGGCCTTCACTACCCACACAGTCCACTCCACCACCTCGCAGGGCAAACCAAGGTAAGGTCTTTGCCTTATCAGAACGGGATGCACGTGCATTTGACGATGTCGTGCAAGGTACGCTATAATGCTAAAGTTTCAAGTTGTGATTGGTTGCTATTTTGTGATGTGATTACTATGTGTATAACATACTACCGATACTTATTTGTTATTGCGTGAAATCTATTAACGTGAATTAATTAATCACACAGGCGCTTTATTAATGAATGACTGCCTAGCCCGAGTGTTGATCGATACAGGATCCACTCATTCTTTTGTATCGCCTAGCTTTGCGAAAGGATTCCCATCCAAGTCCAGTCAGTTGAAGCATGAATTGACCATCTCCACTCCGCTGGGCAAGTCGGTAGACACGGACCGTATATACAGGGATTGTATAGTTGAAGTGTGATAGAATGAGTTGTTGGCCGACCTCATCATCCTGGACTTTCAAGACTTAGATTTTGATATCATCCTCGGCATGGATTGGTTATCGGCTCACCATGGACATGTGGCATGTTTCGAGAAAATGGTGAATTTTAAGCCGATGGGAGTTAAGTCATTTCACTTTTGAGGGTTGGGGGAAAGAGATATTGCTCGCCCCGTAGCTCTGAGCTTAGCAAACCCAGAGATGACAAACTCCTCAACCATCCTAGTTGTTAGTGAGTTTCTGGATGTATTTCCTGAGGAATTGCCTGGATTACCTTCGGAACAAGAGATCGAGTTCGCGATAGAGCTTGCTCCGGGTACAGCTCCAGTTTCTATAGCACTTATAGGATGGCCCCAATTGAACTTAAAGAATTGAAGGAACAAACCGAAGAGTTGCAACTACTTGGTTTCATCTGACCAAGCGTTTCACCATGGGGAGCTCCGGTACTATTCGTAAAGAAAAAGGATGGATCGATGAGGATGTGCATCGATTACAGACAGTTGAACAAAGTCACAATCAAGAATCGCTATCCTTTGCCACGGATAGACGACTTGTTTGACCAATTGAAGGGAGCAAAGTTTTTCTCAAAAATTGATCTCAAATCGGGGTATCATCAATTGAAGATCAAGGCCGATGATATTCCAAAGACAGCTTTCAGGACTCGGTACGGCCTCTACAAGTTCCTTATAATGCCTTTTGGTTTGACGAATGCACCGGCGACGTTCATGGACTTGATGACCCGGGTGTTTAGGCCATTTCTCGACCAATGTGTAGTGGTGTTTGTCGATGACATCTTGGTATATTCCCTGACACGGGAGGAGCACAATCGAGACCTTCGTATTGTTCTTGAGATGCTTCGAGAGCATAAGCTATATGCTAAGCTAAGTAAATACGAATTTTGATTGGAGAAGGTGGCGTTCCTTGACCACATAGTGTCAGCAGAAGGCACCTCGGTCGATCCGGCAAAGATAGAGGCAGTAATGAACTGGGGGAGACCAAAGAGTGTCACGGAGATACGTAGTTTCCTCAGATTGGCAGGCTACTATCGAAGGTTTGTGGAGGGATTCTCCAGGCTAGCTGCACCCCTCACGTACCTTACTCGGAAGGATGCCAAGTTTACTTGCAGCGACAAGTGTGAAAGTAGCTTCATGGAGTTGAAGAAGAGGCTCACTACGGCTCCGGTCCTTACTATGCCATCCGGGAGTGGCGGCTTTGTGGTTTATAGTGATGCATCACACGTGGGGTTGGGGTGTGTCTTGATGCAAAACCAGAAGGTTATTATCTATGCTTCATGGCAATTGAAGGATCATGAAAAGAACTACCCTACACATGACCTAGAGCTTGCCGTCGTTGTGTTTGCATTGAAGATATGGTGACACTATCTCTACAGGGAACAATTCGATGTGTTCAGAGATTGCAAAAGCCTTAAGTATCTGTTTTCCCAGAAGGATTTGAATTTGAGGCAGTGGTGATGGATGGAATTTTTGAAGGATTATGAATGCTCTATTCAATACCATCCAGGCAAGACGAATGTGGTGGCCGATGCACTTAGTAGGAAGCCTCATGGACTCTTGGCTCACATGATGGTGCAAGAGTGGAAGTTGTTGGAGGATGCATCTAAACTTGATAGTAGTCTTAGCTTCCCTATAGTTGGGCCAATAATGGCTAACATCACCGTTAAGCCTTACATCTTGGCCCGGATCCAAGAATTGCAAGAATCGGATACCGAGTTACTTGCTTAGCGAGACAAGATGATTGATCCAGGTAGCAAAGATTTCGCCACAAGAGGAGATGGGACTTTTATATTCAAAGGAAGAACATGTGTTCCTGTAGACGAAAGGGTTAGAAGGGAGATATTGGATGAAGCTCACCGGTCCAAGTATACCATTCACCCTGGGGGTACCAAGATGTATCGGAACCTCAAGGGGCTCTTTTGGTGGTAGAACATAAAGAGGGAAGTAGCGGAGTATGTATTCAGGTGCTTTGTGTGCCAGCAAGTCAAGGCCGAGCACAGGAGACCAGCTGGACTTTTGCAGTCCCTCCCTATTCCCGAGTGGAAATGGGAAATATCTCTATGGACTTCATTGTGGGGTTACCGTTGACGGCTAGAAACATCGATGCTATATGGGTGGTAGTTGACAGACTCACTAAGTCTGCCCATTTCTTACCATACCGAACTACCTTCAATTTCAATCAGTTGGCTGCATTATATATCAGATAAATAGTTCGGTTGCATGGAGTACCAGTGAGTATTGTATCGAATAGGAATCCCCGATTCACTTCCAGGTTCTAGAAGAGCTTCCAAGGTGCTATGGGTTCTCGGTTAGACTTCAGCACCGCTTTTCACCCACAGACGGATGGGCAAACAGAACGGGTGAATCAAATCATAGAGGATATGCTCCGGGCATGTATGCTAGACTTCAAGGAAAGTTGGGAAGACCACTTTCCTTTGGTAGAGTTTGCTTATAATAACAGCTACCAGGCAAGCATACAGATGGCGCCTTTTGAGGCTTTGTACGGGAGAAGTTGTAGATCCCCTTTGTATTGGGATGAAGTCGGGGAAAAGAACGTATTGGTCCCCGAATTGATTGAACATACGGCTAACAGGGTCAAACTTATCTGGGAAAGGTTAAAGACCCACAAGATCGATAGAAGAGTTACGCCAACAACAGAAGGAGAGATCTTGAATTTCGAGTTGGCGACTTGGTTTTTATCAAAATTTCACCGACCAAGGGTGTTATAAGATTTCAAAAATGAGGCAAGCTCAGTCCGAGGTACGTGGGCCCATTCAAGATCATCACTAGAATCGGTGAGGTAGCTTATCTGGTTGCCTTACCCGCTCACATGGTGGCGGTCCACAATGTATTTCATGTTTCTATGCTTCGAAAATATATCCCGGACCCATCCCACGTCATCAAGCTTGATCCGATGGAAATTAGGGAAGACCTCACTCTAATGGAACAACCAGTGCAGATCTTGGACAGGCGAGATCAAGTCTTGCACAACAAAATCATTCCATTAATCCTTGTAAGATGGCAACATCATTCGAGGGAAGAAGCTACTTGGGAGCGTGAGGCCGAAATAAAGGAAAAATATATCCCCAATTGTTTGTTTACAGCTCTGGCATTCTCTCGTGTATTTTGTTGTGGTTTTGTGTACGCATGTATCATCTAAATTTCGAGGATGAAATTTTTGTAAGGGGGGGAGAATGTAGCACTCCGGATTTTTCCGTACTTAATGAATTGCACTTTCGTAGCTAATTGGTCTTTAATGTAGCCTAATTAATAAATAAGGAAGAAATTGAAGATTCTGAAAAGCCAGAAATGTTCTTTTTCAAAACACGAATCCAACGCAAGTTGAATCGTCAAAATCCAAAGAACGGGTCAAATGTTATGGCCGAAATAGTAAAATGGGTCAAAAATCTGCAGAACACTGATTGCTAGGGATCGATCGGTTCACAACCGATCGCTCGGTCAGTATTAGCGATCGATCGGTCCACAACTGATCGATCGGTAGCAATCAACTGGTTAACTTTTTGTTATGGGACATTTTTCCAGAGAGGGTGTTTTTGACCGATCGCTCGGCCAAGAACACTGGTCGCTCGATAGGCGACTAATCGATCGGTCATAACCACCGATCGCTCAGTTTATCGCATTTTGTAGAATTTTCATTTAGGGCTTTTTGGTCTTTTGGCCAGCAACCTTTAGCTTTATAGGCCTTGCTCGAGTTTTTGGGTCCCCATTCACTACAGTTAGAGGTATTTGAGGGAGAGGGAGAAGAACCTAGGGTTTTAAGAGGCCCTTTTCCATTTGAGAGGGAGAATCAAGGGTTTAAACACCCAAGATCATCCCAAAAAGGGCTTAGATTCATCAAACCCAACCTCAAGCACGTGTGGAGCTCATTCTCCAAGCTAGGTCAGCATCTCCCTCATCATTTTAAGGGTTTTCTCTTCTTCTTTCAAGGTTAGTACACCCTTCCTAGCTACTATGGTAATAAACTAGAGTTTCTTGTGATTATAATCTTCCTATTTGCCCCCTTGTGTTCAAATATACTAAATCCCTAAAACATAAACAAGATAAAATAAATAAATGGTGGAATGTATGGATAGAGGAAGGGAATGAGGCGATGGGATGCCATATTGTGATGTGTTGAATGATGGAAATGGTGGAAGGGTATTGTACACATAATAAATACACATGTGATGCTTGAGAAAGAAATTATGAGTTTAAAGGACTAAAAGAAATGTAGGACACCACTTGCTTGGTAAAATGCATGAATGAAAATACCTTGAATTGAATGAAGTTTGAGAAGCATGAATCTTGTAGTTCCCAAAAAATGGCTTTTGTTATCATATTTCCATATGCTTGTTTAAATTCTCTTGTGAATGTGAGAAGAATGGAAATGCTATATGTTACCTCTCAAATCGAATATGTTATTATGTTTCATAATAGCTATGCAAGAGCACACATGTATATGGAGAAATGTTAAGGAGGTTGGTAGCCCGGTTAAGGGTGCTAACCTCTTGCTCATAAGAGAATGGTATTGTCAAGGAGGTTGGTAGCCCAGGGATATGCGGGTGCTAACCTCTGGCTCATAAGAAAGGTTCAAAAGTATTATATTGTCAAGGAGGTTGGTAGCCCAGGGTTATGGGGGTACTAACCTCTGGCTCATAAGAGGTGTTCAAAAGTATTTTATTGTCAAGGATGTTGGTAGCCCAGGATTGTGTAGGTGCTAACCTCTGGCTCATAAGAAGGGTGTGAATTGTCAAGGAGGTTGATTAACCTCTAGCTCATAAGTAAGGTATTACAATTGTCATGGGGGTTGGTAGCCCAGGATTCTGTGGGTGCTAATCCCTGGCTCATAAGAAAAGACTCTAAAGTGTTGTACTATCAAGGAGGTTGGTAGCCCAGGGTTGTGCGGGTACTAACTTCTGGCTCAGAAGAAATATGGAAGGAACTCATGTGTTTTCTAAAGATGGTTAGTTTTCATTAGAGTTGTGATTTAATAATTGGTTATGTATGATGTTGTTTTAAATGAGTATGAACTGTACTTTCCAATACTTGCATATGATGCTTTGCTCATTTTTATTATTGTTAGCTAGGAGATTGTACTCGCTGAGTATTCTATGCTCAGTCGTACTTTTATATCGGCAGGTACACGAGTCCCTTTCGACATTTGTGCCCCGAGTCCTTAGGTTGAGGAGGACTATGGCGAGGAAGAACCTTATGAAGATTCGGTAGTTGAGCCTCAGACTGAGGCGAGAGACTTAGACCATTGGCCCCATGGGGGTGACTTTTGAGCGAGATAGAGTTGTATTTTGTATTTGGTCTTTTGTATTTTGATAGGTGGGCATGTCCACCTTTACATGTCATATTTTGTATGAACTTGGAATACTTGTTAAGTTTATAGAAGAAAATAAAAAAATTAGTTTGCGCTTCCGCAATATTGTAGTTTCCGCACTCTGTATTATATTCCATTAGATCATGTTATACCTCGTTCATTGTAGCATGGTTTGCCAGGTTAAGTATAGTCACACCCAAAGTATCCCTTAACTCCTAGGGGGTATTTTGGGGCGCGACAACTGGCAGACTTCCATATGGCCTTGCACTCACTCAAGTTTGTAAACACTTCAAAAATACTTTGGATTCTTATCAGGACAAGAAGTCCATTTCTGACTCAGATGTCTATTCCAAGGCTACTATTATAAGAATGGGATACTCATACATAGAGTTTAGTAATGTGTAGATACCAAAATCCCAGACTATTCCTTCCTCCACCTCATCTGACATTCCTGACTCTTTTATCCCTACTCCCACTCATCCACCCTCTTACTCCACTCCTTCTATTTCTCCCATCACAGATCCTCACCCCTCTACTCGTCCTCATTCTCTCATCCTTCCATCTTCTCATGTTTCTGAGCTAGCTCACCCAGCAGAGATAGTAGTACAGCTAGAGCATGCAGAATCAGAGGTTGAGCCTGTTACAGAGACTGAGATTATAGTTGAGCCTGATTGGGGAGACATCATGATTGATGTAGATGTGCCTGAAACCTCCCAGAGACATGAATCAGATCAGTTTGAGGATCCTGGAAAGCATTTTGCTTCTCCTCCCAAGGCTCCTCCAGTTTCAGATGAGAAGATGAGCTTGATGGCTGCTCAGATTGCTTCCATGGCTTCTAGCATGGAGGAATTTCATTCTGAGATGAGACAGAGCCAGTTGCTCTTCCAGGATAAGACCAGGGTGAGGCTATCTTCTCTTGAGACCAAGATAGACCTACTTCAGATTAGGTTCCATACCAGAGAGGCTGTGCTACAGCCCAAGTTTGAGGAGTTGGTAATCTCGAGTGAGATTGTAAAGAACAGAGTAGACTCGATCATCTCATAGGTAAAGAGGAAGGCTATTGAAGCCAATGTGACTAATGATCGTCTGAGTGCGGATATGACTAGTGTTGCAGTAAGTGCCCAAGCTCGATATCTTCACAACATGGCTGGTCTACTGGATTCACAGGCTCCAGTAGTTGGGGAAATAGCGGCTAATGTTGATGACCTCACTTCAGAGATGCTTCTCATCAAGAAGAAGATGGAGCTTGTTCCTATCCCCAATGATGTCGACATTCCATCTCACCCTCCTCAACCTCCTCCAGCCACATCTTTAGTCCCTCCAGTAGAGAAGCCCCAATAGCAACCTGCAGTGATTTCATCTTCAGATTCGTCTGACTCATCATAAGACTTGTCCAAGACTACCAAACTAAAGAAGCCTACCTCCAAGCTGGACAGGCCTAACAAAAGGCAGAAGCTCTGATGAAGACTTATCATGATTTGCTTTATTTTGTTCTTGTGATTTTTTTTCTCTTTTCATGTAATGACTGACTTTGTATGAACTTTTGATGATCTTCTATGAAATCCAATTCACTTTTCTTTCCATCTCTTTATTATTTTTTTTGATGTTGCCAAGGGGGAGAAAATGTGAATGTGTATGTGTATGATTGTGTATGCTTATATTTTTTTTGGTTTTGAAAACAATCAAAATTCTAAAATCAATTGAAAATCTTGTACATGGAACTTCTCTTGATTCCATAATTCAAAACAAAATGACTTTTGACTTATTATTGAAAGATATGACATATGCTCTAAATATTTGAATTCTGAAATTTTTGTACATGTTGAGGGGGAGCTACTCTCACTATTTATAAGAATACATATAGTGTTGGGGAGCTCATCCCAAGGTCATTCACATTATTATGTCATCATAAAAAATGAGAGATTGTTAGCCTCAAGGTTACAACTCTATGTACCCTTACTAGTTCTAATGATGACACAATAATGAAATGACTCTTGATGTACCAATATTTCGATTGAGTATGTGAAATTTCAGAGAAGAAGTCCATTCAAATCAAAATTCAAGATATGGAGAATTGAAGAGCTAAAATCAATTTAAAGTAATCAAGGTCAAAGTTCAAGTGCTAGTTCTTCTAAGAAGCCCCAAGAGCTCAAAGACAATTCATGAAGATCCATCAAGAGTAGAGCTTCTCAAATCAAGATTGAAGATCATCTCTCTATGAAGACTAGTGTCTAAGTTGAAGTGTCTAGGACCTTGTAAAAGTCCTCAAGACATTGGAATGAAATTGCTCAAAGACTACCTAGGTAGACCCTAGGAGACCTAGTATAATTTGGACAACATTCTAAGGCCCTAAAAATGATTAAACTAATATTAAATTGATTGCCTAAGCGTCCTAGCATGTTTCCCATCTTTTTGGTCTCATTGAGATGAGCTTACTAAAAAATTTCAGTGAACTCGTCAATGAGTACAAGGGACTCGTCAACTAGTGGGTGACAGGAAAATGAAGCAATTACTTCTGTCTCCACTCATCGACGACGCAGACCCAAATTACTCTCACTCTTTGACGAGTGTCTGCGGGAAAAACCTATGACAACTAGTTTTAAACGGCTAGCTCGCATATAATGCTCCCCCAACAGCCATATTGATTGCCCAACTATAAATAAAGTTGATTTATGATCAAAATAGAGAATTCTAGAGATTATTACACTATTTTATTGATCATTCATCACTCAACAACTTCTAGCAATCAATACTCTATTTTTGCATTTAATATCTTGAAACCCAATCCCTCACTCATTGAGCATTCAATTCCAATCCATCTTGAGAGATTGTCAGCCTTGTATTCAATTCCTATCTAGCTCAAATTAGGAGCCTTCAATTCGGATTAAATATCCAATAAATTTTTGTAATTTTCTGAAACTCAAGAATCAGGGATTCTTGCACTACTTTGAGAAGAGAGTTCTCGTGTATCCAAAAGAGAGTCTCTCTTGAAGAGGTTATTCCTGAGCCTATCAAAAGGATTATAGAGGTTTTTCCTGAGCTTGGAAATGGATTGTAGGCTTTCTCTCTGCTAGAAAAGAAGAGTATGATTAGTGAATCGTGTGAAAGTCCTTGAAGTGGGAAAGCTTAAAGGCGGGGACGTAGGCATGTTGCTGAACCCCGATAACATCTTCAGTGTCTGGTATCTTTACCTCTCTCTCTATTTATTATCTCTGATTTTACTTGGTAGTTGTTGTGATAAATTTTTATTTCCGCTAAAATCACTTAGAACATTTTTAATTTGCTATAAACCCTATTCACCCACTCTAGGGTCCATCTGGGCATCAAACACGAACAAATTGAAGGATGAAGGGAGTGACTGCAGAATAGTGTGAACCTGAGTGATGACATCCATCCCTCAACCAAGAATTTCCAGCTCATTCAATAAGCCCATCATCTTTATGATGTGCACTCGGACTGGAGTTCCCTTAGCCATCATGGTTTTAACTAGGGTTTTCAACTTTACTTGTCAAGCTGACCTATTTTCCTCACCAAACATCTCATGCTGGTTTTACAAAATGTCAGAAGCCTTATCCATGTGTTCATGCTGGCTTTGCAAAATGTTAGACATTGAAGCTAGTATGTAACACTTGGTCATCTGATTGAACCTCTCCCATTGCTCCTATAGCACCCTGGAAATTTTTGACATGTATTAAAGCCTTAAGGTCTTTTTCTTGATTTAAAAAGTTGGATTTCTGAAGTTGGATCTATTGAAATCCGGGTTACTGAATTCCATTTACAGATCAGTCCGCTTTAGGGGCAATTTGTTCTATGAATAAAGTAGAATTGGAAGATTCTAAAATGGTAGAAATATTCTTTTTCGAATGACGAGTCCAACGCAAGTTGAATCTTCAAAATCCGACGAACGAGTCAAAAGTTATGGCCGAAATACCAAAGTAGGTAAAATCTGGAAATTTACTGTCAGATTTATAAACGATCGTACAGACCCTACGAACGATCGTATGTGAGTTACAATCGATCGTAGAATTCAAAAAATGGTTCAAACTCTCTGTAATATTTACGACCGATCGTAGAAGATTTACGATCAATTGTAGAAACCTACGACCGATCGTAGGTCGCGAACACAAAATTTTTATTCGGGATTTTTAGGGTTTCCACCCTTTGCCTATAAATAAGGGGTTACTTTGGGGGGTTTTGGTTTACCCTAAACCTAGAGAAAACCCTTAGGAGATTGAGAAAGGAAGAAGAGAGATTTCAAGAGAGGGTTCTCATTCTTGAGAGAGATCACTCCTATATCCTTCAATTATTCAAATCCAAGGCATGGCAAGCGAGGAGCACCTCCTCCAAGCTCGATAGCGACTCCACACATGTTTTTGGAGGGTTTCCCTCACTCATTTGAAGGTCGGTACCTCTATTCCCCAATTTTTCATCTTTTCTTTCCTTTATTACTTGTATGCTCTAATTTTCTTACATTTCTGTAAATGTTTACATGATATGCGATGAATCCCGTGAATAGATGATGAACTTGAATGATGGATGCTATGGATGGTTGAAATGTGAAGAGAAAATGAAAAGGACATTTTATTCATAATAAACATACTTGATATGTTGAATGAAATAAACTTTACTCACTTTCTAGAATTGCATGATTGTAGATTTGCTCGCTTTCTAGAATCGCATAATGGTGGTAGATGTACTTGCTTTTAATTAATTGTTGCCTTGAAATGCTATATTCAATTATTCCAGGTTTGAATTGTACACGAGCCCACGAGCACAACTTGTAGATCATGAATTAGGGTTTTTCAAGCATGAACACTGAGTTTTAATTTCAAGAAAACAAGAATAAAATGACTCGAGTCACGAACACCATGACAAAGCCAAACGTAAGGGTTGGTAAGAAGGCAGGGCATATCCTTGGATATGTCCTATCTCTTTTTTCACAATGAAAAGCAAGATGTTAGTGCGCCTTTCAAGCATGCATGTTTCCATGAAGGGTATTTGCACTTGACTTCAAGTTGCTTCTATTGCATTTTAGTAGAAGGGAGTTTATACTCCCGACTTCAAGTAGTTTGACATGTTCAATGAAGGGAGTTTATAGTCCCGACTTCAAATCGTTCAATGGTACTAACATCCCAAGCATGCATGACAAGCAAGCACGTTTAATTTCAAGCAAGCATATGCATATCATGTCATGACAAGCATACATGCATTTGCATTCATGTTCATGCAAGCAAGTTTTCACAAGTACAAGAAAAGAATAAGACATGACAAGACAAGTAACTAGACAAGTTTTTTTTCCCAAGCATGAAAATATGATTTAAAACTTAAGTAACAAGGCAAGAAAAGTACATGATCATTTACCGATGTTTTAGTGATCATGATTTCAAGCATGCATGAATATTAAATTGGTTGTTGTTCTGTTTAATATTTATTGTACTCCTTACTCTGCTTCCATGACTTGTTGGTTAGTCGTAGGTACCCACTGAGTACTCTATGCTCAGTCGTACTTTTGATGTTAGTAGGTACTAGTGGAGCAACTGCTCCTTTTGATATATGTGCTCCCGGTCCATGGGAGGAAGAAGAGTACATCGAAGAGATACCTCAGGAGGATCCTCAACCTGCTGATGGGGACTATTGGCCTAGTTAGGTTTTGTTTAGTAGACATCGAGCGTGGGTAAGAGGGTTATACATGAATATTTTATGGTGGGCATGTCCACCTTGTCTTTTGGATATTGTATATAACTTGAGATAATTGATTATATATAGACAAGATAGATATTTTGCTTCCACTGTATCATGCATTTGCTTCCGCTATGTGCGCTCTGACTCTGTTTTGCAGGATGGTTTGTCAAGTAATGTCAAGTCTCGTCCAAGATTCACTCTAACTCCTAGGGTGGGTTTTGGGGTGCGACAGCTCCAACTCAGCCTTTTGGGCCAGTGATGCATCAATAGGTGAAAAATTTCGGTGAATCTCAAATCTATGTTTGAGTGAAGAATTCACAAATCCAAAAGGGGATGGTTCGATTTCCCTAAAAGTCTATCTACCCTTAATAATTTAATGTTTAAGTTATTAAGTTAAGGGATGATGAATTTAAGTGCGGAAATAGGAAAAATAATCAAACCATAACACAAGGATTTTTACGTGGAAACCCTTTTGGGAAAAACCATAGGACCTAGTCCAGCCGTGAGAATCTACTAAGACAAAGTAAACAAGAACTTACAAGACTCAAACTTGACTCATTCGGACTCGACACTACGATCCTTCATTTCTTAGTCCTCCACACCTTGAAAAGTCATCACGTACTCTCAAGTCCTGTGATCAACCGCAGCCGCTAGTACTTCTCTGTGTCTCAAAAATAGTCCATGATCTTTCGATCGATCTCTGTCAATGATAGCTTCGGATTCCACCGACCAAATCACACTTCCACGATCCTTCTCGAATCGATCTCCTTCACAAAGGATCCGGAAAACTCCAGCCAAGTTGTTCTATCCAAAAGGGGTTGATGGTTTGATAGAAATCAACACCTAGATGGACTCCTTCAATGGACAAGTCCAAGCAAGCAAATATGAAGCTTTAGGTTTGCAATCTCTAGGTTGAAAGACCAAATAAGAAGGGGTGGAGAACAATAAGATTCTAGAGTTTTTATGAACTCTAAAAGGAGTTAAAAACCCTCTATATACTCCCCCAAAGTTGTCCTCCACGAACTAGAGGTGATCACCACATATAGGGAACTCAAAAACCCAGTTTAGAAGTTGCCAAAAGCTCAAAATAGGCATATCAAGGTTGACCCTCTGTACACACCTAGACTCATTTGTTTTGACACCGGAATATGCCAACACAAAAAACATGGACTTTACAATCTCCCCCTTTGGCAATTCCATGGTAAAACCAAACTGAAGTAAATGACTTGACACAAACTCTCCCAAACACATCAAAACGGTGAATTAGGACATTACATGACTCCAACACTCTTCCATTACATCAATTGAAAAATCATCTTAAATTAAGACACTTAAGCTCTTGTCAAGTAAAATCTTTATCAAGTAAAATCTATCTACTGCAATCTTGCACCTGCACATGCTCATAAACAAGACACCCAGTGAAGCATGTGTGGAATATGAAAATAAGTAACCACGGGTAAAGCAAGGAATGTACTGAACTAGGGACATACTACCCTAACATTCTCCCCCTTTTTGGCACAATTTCCAAAGGTAGGTAGGAAGCCAATATCCCAAAAAATATAATAATTTACCACATGTGAAATATGATGGCAATCACAGTACAACCAAGGAAATGCAGACAATGAGGGGACTAAAGAGCGGGGAACAAGATAGAAATATAAAGCATAAACTCCCCCTCAACAACTCAGCTTGATCTTCTCCCCCTAAGATCAAGGAGCATGACAAGAATTACCCCACGCACGACTTAGAGCTCACCGTAGTAGTGTTCGCACTCAAGATTTGGCAACATGACCTTTACAGGGAAGGGTTCTATGTGTTCACGGACCATAAGAGTCTCAAGTACCTCTTTTCCCAAAAAGAGCTAAATTTACGGCAACGGTGTTGGATGGAATTTTTGAAAGACTACTAATGCACCATCCAATACCACCCAGGCAAGGCAAATATAGTGGCTGATACTTTGAGTAGAAGGCCTACGGGGTTGTTGACTCACATGTTGTTACAGGAGTGGAAGCTATTGGATGATTTGGAAAATCTAGACATCAGTGACAATGATTCCATCCTCAGTCCAGTAATGGCGAATATCACTGTTCGGCTGTACATCATTTATCAGATCCGAGAGTTACAGGCCTCGGATGCTGACTTGTTGGCTTTACGGGACAAAGAAGTTACCAAGGGCAGTGGAGAGTTTTCTCTGACTAGCTGAAGTGCTATCTCATTCAGGGGAAGACTGTGTGTCCCTACTGTGGGTCCTGAGTTGATCAAGCAAATTGCGAACAAAGTTAAGATCATCCGGGATCGGTTGAAAGCCACTCAAGATCGTCAAAAGAGCTATGCTAACACTCGCCGTAGGAACTTAAAATTTCAGGTTGGGGATCAAGTCTTCATAAATGTATCTCCTAGCACGGGGATTATAAGATTTGGCAAAAGAGGCAAGCTTAGTCCTCAGTACGTTAGGCCCTTTGAGATTATCACGCGAGTTGGAGAAGTTGATTACCAGGTAGATCTTCCACCTCACATGGCCGCGGTTCACAACGTTTTCCATGTGTCTATGCTACGGAAATACATTCCAGACCCTTCGCATGTCATAAACTTGGAACCGTTGGAAATCTGAGAGGATCTCAGTTTGGTTGAAAAGTCGATTCAAATATTGGATCAGAGAGATCAGGTGCTTCGCAACAAGACTATCCCGTTGGTTCTCGTACAATGGCAACATCATGCTCGAGAAGAAGTCACATGGGAGCGTGAGGCCGAAGTCAAAGCAAAGTACCCAGACTTGTTTGAGTAGGCTTTTTGAATGTGCCATATAATTCCATTTTGATTTTGTAATGTATGTATCGTCCAATTTCAAGGACGAAATTTTTATATGGGGAAGGATGTAGGACCCCGAACTTTCGTACCTAATGAATAGCACTCTCATATCCAATTGTCCTTCAACTTAGTCCAATTAATAAATAAAGAAGAAATTAAAAATTCTAAAATGCCAGAAATGTTGCTTTTTGAAAGACGAGTCCAACGCAGGTTGAATCGTCAAAATCCGACAAACGAGTCAAAAGTTATGGCCAAAACACCGAAGTAGGAAAAATGAGAGAAATCAGTAAAATGGGCAAAACACAGACCAACCGGTCGACCGCTCCCCGGACCGATTGACCGGTAGCCTATTGCTCGACCGCTAAGAATGACCAATTGACCCCTCACCTACCGATCGACTGCTCCTTCATGAATTTGTCTGGTTTTGGTCTTTTTAAACATAACATTAAGGGTATGATGGTCTTTGACCATCCCCTTTTCTATATAAGCAAAAGTTCGTGGGTTGAGGGTTTCATAAACCCTCAAGCTTGCATTTTGAGAGAGAGTGAGGAGAGGAGAAAGGGTTTTTAACCTAAGGTTTCAACTTGAGAAGAAATCAAGGGTCTAAGAACCCTAGATCTTTCCAAAGGCTTGGATTCTTCAAATCGAAGGCAAAGCAAGTGAGGAGCACGTTCTCCAAGCTCGACAGCAAATACACACAGGTTTTGGAGGGTTTTCTTCTTTTAAGGTCAGTACCCTATGCTACCCACCTAGTCATGTTTTTCCCTCTTTCCTTTTCTTGTTCCTGCTCTCCCTAACTCATGAATACAATATGAGATGGATGGTTGTGTGGATGTGTAAGGGCGATGGATGCCGTGTGTATGTTTTGTGATGAACGAAATGGGAAGGGCATTGTACCAATAAGAAACACACATGTATGTTGTGAGCATTAATTCATCTAGAAAAGCATGATGTAGGCTTTAACCATAATGTACACACCAAGTGTTTGATGAAATGCCAAGGTGAAGAATTAGTTCTAGAAATGCAAGTATAGATTGATTCGTTGTTATATAATGGCATCAATAAAATTATGAGTTGAATTGAATGCTATCTCATGTATTATTCAAATCCAAATGCCACGTTTAATTCCAAGCAAAAGCATGTACACGACTTCACGAGCACGGCATGCATGGTATGATTTATCGGTGTTTTTCCAAAGACAAAGGTTTTATTCTCGATTCATGAATACCATGACAAGGCCAAATGTAAGGGTTGGTAATTAGAGGTAGGACATATCTTACGATATGTTTTGCCTCGCTTTTGACAGGAACAAGTGCATCCCATTGAAAGAGGGGTCTCCCTTCCCTCGCAAGTGTATCTCATTGAAAGAGGGGTCTCCCCTCCCTTGCAAGTGCATTTCATTGAAAAGAGGGGGTTCTAAACCACCTTGCCTCACAAGTGCATCTCACAAGTTACTTGAGCATATTCAATTTTTAAGCAAGCAAGCATGAGTACAACAAGAATATGACATGACAAGACAAGCATGACCTGACAAAACAAGCAAGACAGAACATGACATGATAAGTTTTCAAACACGAAAAGAGTATTTTAAGCCAAGTCAACCACCGATGATTTCAAGAGTTTTTCCAGCTTTGATGTGATGCAAGAATGATATACAACTGCTTACTTTTCTGTCAATGATATGAACTACTTCCTGCTTTATTTTTGATATTATTATGCTATGATTGTTGGTTAGTATTTGGTACCTGCTGAGTATTCCATGCTCAGCCGTACATCTCATGTCAGCAGGTGATAGTGGAGCGGTAGCTCCTTTCGAGATCTGTGCTCTTGACCCATGGGTGGAGGAGGAGTATGTTGAGGAACCTGTGGAGGAGCCTACTGTAGATGGTTATTATTAGGTGGTAGATTCTAGGTGAGTGTGGGTAAGCACGAGAGATTATACCCATGTATTTTAGCTTGCATGTCCTCACTTTCTTTATTTTGTTTTCTCTTTTGTACAAACTTGGATCACATGTATATACATAGAGGTTTTGGTTAGACTTCCGCTGTGCTATATTAGTTTATGCTTCCGCTATTCATGTCCTCTATTGTATATGCTCCACGTGTTTGCAGGATGGTTTTCAAGCATGTCATGTAAGTCATGATTGGTCATCCAAGATTCACTCTAACTCCTAGGGACGACATCCAATGAAGAGCATGATTAGTTAGTCCGACTGAGGATACACATCTAACTTAATCTCACGAAGTACTAAAGCATAGCCAATTCACTTAGTCACATTTAGTGTACAGTTCAAAAGTGAAGCATTTGTGTGTAGTGGTGGTTTGACTAGATACTAGATCAAGGTTTTTTTTCCTTTCCAAGGATATGACATTAACCACTAAGGGCACTCTTGGAGACATAAATTTTAAAAGTCAAACCTAGTTAGATCCAGATATGCTGATTTTTTACACTTTTGTGAACCTTTATCCATTTTATTTAACTCATTAATTTTTTTTGGTCAAATACCTCCAAACTTTGTAAGATTTCTTTTGATGTTCTTTATCTGAACATATCTTTTTATGCAATGATGGCTTTCACACGATCTAGGTAGGTAGTCTTGGCTATTAGCAATAGGGGACTTCACTCTAGTGACCCAGATAGATACCTACTGTCCGCCTAGGTAGCTATTTTATACTGTTTGCATCTAATAGTGACTTCATACTAGCCTAGTAGGTAGCCCTTTTTATTGCAGCAATTTTTACTCATGGAGGATACACAAAATGGGGATGACTAACAAATATGGTCATTCTAGATTGGTCATCTAAGGTTATACTATGAAGATAAGTGAAACACCTACAGATTGGAAAATAGACCTCTCAATAGAATCAATCATAGTGCATGTGAAATTTGTAAAGCATACACACATGAATAAGTCTCTAACTGTTCAAGATAAAATCAGTCTAATTTTCCGGCTAACCAAGAGACTATAAAGGTGATATATTCTCAATCAGTAACAAACTCATGTTCAACCCTGGACAAGTATAGAAATAAAGGTCACACAAGGAATGCAGATCATGCAATTCAAACAAGGGCAACATGAAAAAATATCTTTTTTGATTTTATTGTTTTTCAATGTTTTTGGATTTTTCAAAATAAAGAAAACAGAAAAACATACCAAAGCAAATAAACACTTGTAGAGCCCCGAAACTTTTGTCCATGTGTTGGAACTCATGCCAAGACTTTAAGCCTTTGTAATCTTCCATTTCTATGAAATAAGAAATTTTAAAGCACCCTCAGTGTTAAAAGTGGGATTTCCTAAGTCGAATATGTCGAAAACCCAGACTGCTGAAAACCATTTGCCGACCAGTCAACTTTAGGGGCATTTGGTTAATAAGTAAAGAAGAATTTAAAAATTCTAAAATGTCAAAAATGTTCCCCTTTGAAAGAAGAATCCAATGCAAGTTGAATCGTCAAAATCCGACGAACGAGTCAAAAGTTATGGCCAAAACACCAAAGTAGGAAAAATGAGAGAAATCAGCAAAATGGGCAAAACATAGACCAACCGGTCGACCGCTCCCAGGACCGATCAACTGGTAGCCTACCTGTAGAAACCCGGATCTTGATGGCTTAATACGATGACGGATAATATATATTAAAGCTTTAAGAATGTCATTTAAGTGCATGGGTGTTTCGAATGAAAGAAGTAAGAGTATGGAATACTCATAAGTATCAACAAGGGTTTTGCCTTAACATACCCTCAACTTTGATTAGCTCTAGTTTTCTCACCGCTTATCTGAATCGAGTGATTCTTGAATTTTTGGAAAGGTATCGGAATCCTTTTCGAGGTTCATATCTGTAAAGTCCATGTTTTTTATGTTGGCATATTCCGGTGTCAAAACAAGTGAGTCCAGGTGTCTAGGTGTGTGTCTTGTGTCATTGCCTTCAAGCATCCATGCCAAAGCAAAGTTGAAGACCAAAGAAGATCAGTTGATCCACTCGGTTCATCATTTCCTTCATAGGATGGTAAGTGACCTAGATACCATGTGGCCATAGGTGGGATTTGACCTAGAATAATGCTAACATGATGCCTTAGGTGGTAAGTGTCCTAGTCTAATCATACGGACCCTAGGTGATGAGATAAGTAGTGCAAAAAAAGTTAACAATGCTGAGATTTTGCTTCATAATATCTCAAATCAACCGCGCTAAAAAGAGCTACAACTTTTGTGAAGGGACCGAGAGCTGAAAATGATGTTTTAAATTCATTTTTAGCCTCAGGGTCGACCCTGGACATTTAGGGTCGACCCTGAAGTGCCAAAAAACTGTATGGGGTTTTGTGGCAGCAAGTTGGAATTTTGGGGGTCGACCCTGGAGGATTGTTTGGTTGACCAAACCATCCTTGTGGGTCGACCCTGATATGGGAGTTTTGCTAAATCCACCCCTTTGCTTGCCTCTTTGGTTTTTAACCTATTTTAACAACTTCTAAACATGTTTTTCGATTCCCTTTATATATAGAACCCTTCCACTTCGTGGAGAAAAACTTAGGGAGTGTGTGGAGAGTATTTTTAAGTGTCTCCAGAGGTCATGAAACCTATAGAATGTATTTTTCTCTACCCCTTTTGTTAGTGTATTAAACCTAGAGTTAGCAAGCCCAAAGCTCCATATTAGCTTGTTTGGACTTGTACATCAAAGTAGTTCATCTAGGTGATGATTCTTATCAAACCATCAACCCGTTCTGGATAGAACACCTTGGCCGGAGTGTTTCAAAGCCTTTGCGAAGGAGATTGATCCAAGAAGGATCGTGGTAGAGTGATTTGGTCAGTGGAATTCGAAGACGTCATTGACGGAGAACGATCGAAAGATCGTGGACTGTTTTCGAGACACAAAGAGAAGTACAAGAGGCTGCAGTTGATCATGGAACTTATGAGTACGTCATAAATTTTCGAGGCGTGGAGGACTAAGAACTGAAGGATCGAAGTGTCGAGTCTGAATGAGTCAAGTTCGAATCTTGTAAGTTCGTGTTTACTTTGTCTTAGTGGATTCTCATGACTGCACTAGGTCCCATGGTTCTTCCCGGAAGGGTTTTCACGTAAAAATCCTTGTGTTGTGGTTTTCTTGGCTTTCTATTTTCCGCACTTAAATTACATCATCTCTTAACTTAATAACTTAATTATTAAAACATAAAAAATGTGGAGCCCCGAAACTTTTTGTATATGCCTTGGGATGTGTGTCAAGGCATGGTGTCTTGTAATCTCAATTTCATGAAATGAGAATTTGAAACTTTGATGGAATTGTGTCAAGAATGCTATAATTAATTATATAAATTATTTAATAAAGCCTATAAGCTTTCAAGAGGTCCTAGTCAAGTTTAGAAGATGTTAGAATAGAAGTAGAATGGGTCCAAATAGTAGGAATGGGTGAAAAATGGACTCAGTGTCAAAAACCTGCAGACCACCGATTGCTCTGTTCATTGTAGCGATCAATCGGTCCAAAACTGATCGATCGGAGGCTATCGACTGGTGCACTTTTTTGTATGGGGAAAAGTTCCAGAGAGCATGTTTTTGACTGACCGCTCGGTCAAATCACCGATAGCTCAGTAGGCAACCGATCGATCGATCATAACCACCAATCACTCAGTCTTCGCATTTTTACAGAAATTTTCATTAAGGGTGTTTTCGTCTTATTGGCATTTCACTCATGCCTTAAAGGCTTTGCCCGAGCCTTGAGGGCTTCATTCACAACACTTAGAGTGTTTTAGAGTTAGAGAAAGAGGAGAAGGAGATTCTAAACCTAGGGTTTGCTTTTGAGAAGAAATCAAAGGGGTTTGAAGGCCCTAGATCACTTCAAGCTTGTTTTTCTTCAAGATCAAGGCTCAAGCTCGTGTGTAGCACTTTCCCCAAGCTAGGGCAGCAACTCACGCACGTTTTGTAAGGGGTTCTTGTCAAGGTCGGTACCTTTTGCTACCCTCCTAGTTCATACCTCTTTTCTTTTTTTCTTCTTTGTTGTTTTCCCTAATGTATGAACCTAATGGGATGAATGGATAGTTGGTGGATGTGAATGGGCGATTGGATGCCGTGTGTATGGTTCTGATGAATGAAATGGGGAGGGCATTGTATCCATAATGAACATACCTGTGTGATGAGAACATAAATCCACCTAGAAAAGCATGATGTAGGTTTAATAAATAAAGCACACACCCCATGTTTGATGAAATGCCAAGTTGAACGAAAGGAATTATAAATTAGGAAATGCATGTTTAATTAATTATTGGAACTTGCTAGGGCCTATGATAGTGTGCCTTCTTGTGTCCCCTAAATTGCATGAATATTAACTTGGTCAAATTATCGATGTTATATGTATTGTGAATTACCCAAATGTCATGTTTAATTCCAAATGCAAGTATGTACACGATCTCACGAGCACGGCATGCATGATATGGTTTATCGGCATTTTCAAGAACGAGATTTAGAAGTGGGATATATGCTACGATATGTTTTACCTCGCTTTTGGCAAGGACAAGACAATCATACATTATCATAAAGAAGGGTTTCCCTTCCCTCGCAAGTGCATTTAGGAAGAAGGATCTCCCTTACCTCACAAGTAGTTTATTTTCCGAGCAAGCAAGATACATGGCATGGCAAGCATGAGCATTTAAGAAGAAGGGTCTCCCTTTCCTCACAAGTAGCATGAACACGTTTATTTTCCAAGCAAGCATGACATGGCATGACATGCATGATACGCATGACACGACATGAAACGACAAGACAAGACAAACAAGACAAGTTTTCAAGCACGAAAAAGAGCAATTTGAATCAAGTCAAGTGCACGATGTTTTCAAGGGTTTTATCAGCTTTTACGAAAATGCAAGCATGATTATAAATTGCTTTACTTTCCTGTTATGAGATTAACTACTTCCTGCTTATATATATATGTCATTGTTGTTGTACTATGACTGTTGGTTAGCATTTGGTACACACTGAGTATTCTATGCTCAGCTGTACGTTTATGGCGGCAGGTTCTGAGGGAGCTACTGCTCCATTTGACGTCTATGCTCCTGGCCCATGGGTGGAGGAGGAATATGTTGAGGAGCCGATGGAGGATCCTCAAGGCAAGGACTACTATTAGGTTGTGGTAGATTCTAAGTGGATAGCTGTGGGTGAGCTAGAGAGTTTTATCCATGTATTTTGGCGGGCATGTCTGCGCTTTCTTTGTTTTGATTTCCTTTTTGAATCAAACTTGAGTTACATGTATATACATAGAGGTTTGTTAGTCTTCCGCTGTGCTATGTTAGAGTATGTTTCTGTTGTTTATATCCTCGTTGTATATGATCTGTGGGTTTTGCAGGATGGTTTGTCAAGCAAGTTATGTAAGTCATGATTAGTCGTCCAAGATTTACTCTAACTCCTAAGGTGGGTTTTGGGTCACGACAAGAAGTGGTATCAGAGCTTAGGCTTTAGGTCTTTAGGGTCACTTAGAATCTATACCATGGCTTGACAAGAGCATACGTCAGGAAACAAGTTAGGAAGGAAGTAAGTCGGAAGCGAGTCTTGTTCCAAGTGTAAGACTAAACTTTAGTCTTAGTCGAAATGGTTGCTTCAACCAAGTACGAGTCTTAGAAGCGCTAGAACACCAAGGTATAATATCGTAAATACTCTGATGACTTGATGGGATGTATATTAGTATTATACAACTAATACAAATTGAATTATTATGAAATGGAACTGCGATAAATTGTGGTTTCAAGTTAGACTCATGTGGTGATATTGTTCCCAGGACTTTAGTCATGAGAGAGGGCACACGGGGTCGTGGACCACACACCAGAGCTTCATCTTCTTCTAGAGATAAGGATGAGCAGCCGGACCTCTCTTAAGTCTTAGGCTCTATTGTTGAGACACTCGCCATACTAGCAGCTCAGCAAGCTATACCATCTTCAGCAGCACCTACTCCACCGCCTACGGCTCCAGACAGCTGGGGTTGAGGCATTCAGGAGATTGAGGCCTCCATCATTCCATAGGAGTGTGGACCCTCTTGCTGCGGAGGCTTGGATCCTCCAAGTAGAGAAGATATTTGTGGTTCTCCCTTCGACAAAGGAAGAGAAAGTAACATGGGCAGTTTTCATGCTTGAGGGCGAAGCCCACCATTGGTGGTTGTCCGTCTTGAGGACGCGAGACTTGACCATGCTAGGTCAACCTTGGACTTGGGAAGAGTTCAAGGATACTTTTTACAAAAAGTACTTTCCTGTTGGAGCACTAGAAAAGAAAGAGAGAGAATTCATCAACCTAGAGCAAGGTTCGATGACTGTAGCCGCTTATGAGGCTAAGTTCTCAGAGCTATCATGCTTCGCGACTCACATGGTTGCCACCAAGGCAATGAAGGCGAGAAGGTTTGAGCAAGGGCTCAAGGATGTTATCATGGAGAAGGTTTCGATTTTCCGACATGCTACCTACCCTGAGATAGTAGACAAGGCCTTATTGGTAGAGGCCAATTCAGAGACAGTGTCCAAGAAGAGGGAATTTGGCGAGAGGCCAATCTAGTAGTTCAGCACCTCCGGAGAGGCGGGCCCGGATCGGTCCTTATCAGTATATAGGGACAGCACCACCGACGAGGCCATCTTATGCGCCTCCAGTTCCACGGTCGTACGTGCCTCAGGCACCACGACCTTAGGCTCTTCCAGCTCCACGGCCAGTCGTACCTTAGGTGGGGAGGTACACTTCACCTCCGGCCCCTCCGACTTATACATATGAGGTCTGCACTTCATGCGGCCGAAGGCATCCGATAGGAGATTACCGAAGAGCATCAGGTGAATGTTATCATTGCCGTCGCCAGGGCTATATGATCAGGGATTGCCCTACCCGGCATTTACCAGGCCAGTCACAGGGGATTAGGCCCCCAGCACACCCAGCAGGATCATACCAAGTGTCCTCTCAGCCTGCACGTTTTGCACCTCCACCTCGCCAGGCAAACCAGGGGCGAGTTTTTGCCTTGACAGAGGGTGATGCACTTGCATCTGATGATGTAGTGCAAGGTACGCGTTTAGAGTTATTCTTTTAACCAGGACTTCATGTTATGCCTTATTCCTTGTGTACGTATGTGGCGTGCTATATATATCTATCTACCTATATATATGATGTTGATGCATGGATTGACTGAGCTAGTTAAAATTTCAGGAACCTTACTAGTCAATGAATGTTTGGCTCGAGTATTGATCGACACCGGGTCTACTCATTCATTCGTATTGCCGAGTTTCTCTCGAGGCTTTTCCTCTGAGCCTAGCCAGTTGGACCAGGAGTTAGCCATTTCGACACCTCTCGGTAAGACAGTATTGGCGGATAAAGTGTATAGAAACAATGTGATTCAAGTGGGGAGCCACGAGTTGGCGGTTGATCTAATCATCCTCGGATTTCAAGACTTCGATGTTATCTTGGCAATGGATTGGTTAGCAGTACATCATGGGCATGTAGCTTGCTTCGAGAAGATGGTACTCTTCTGGCCAGTGGAAGGTAAGCCATTTCATTTTCGGGGGTTGAAAAGTAGAGATATTGCCCGTTTTGTGGCGTTGAGCCTAGCGAACCCTGAGGCAAAGCACTCTTCGACTGTTCCAGTCGTGAGTGAATTCCTGGATGTGTTTCCAGAGGAGTTGCCAAGATTGCCTCCAGACAGGGAGATTGAGTTTGTGATCAAGCTTGCACCAGGCACAGCTCCTATTTTCAGGGCTCCGTATAGAATGGCCCCTATTAAACTCAAGGAGTTGAAGACTCAGTTGGAGGAATTGCAAGGCCTTGGTTTCATTTGACCAAGTGTCTCACCGTGGGGTGCCCCAGTGTTATTTGTTAAGAAGAAGGATGGCTCAATGCGGATGTGCGTCGATTACCGGTAATTGAACAAGGTCACTATAAAGAATAGGTATCCATTGCCTAGGATTGATGACTTGTTCGATCAGTTGAAGGGAGCAAAATTTTTTTCGAAGATAGGTCTTCGGTCGGGTTATCACCAGTTGAAGATCAAGGTGGAAGATGTCCCAAAAACAGCTTTCCAGACTAGATACGGACACTACGAGTTCTTGGTGATGCCTTCTGGTCTCACAAATGCACCGGCAGCTTTTATGGACTTAATGAACCGGGTGTTCCGGCTATGCCTGGATTGATGCGTGATCGTGTTTGTCGACGATATCTTGGTGTATTCCCAGACACGGGAAGATCACATGCGAGACCTTTGTCTTGCTTTGGAAATGCTGAGAGAGCACAAGCTATACGCCAAACTCAGTAAGTGTGAGTTTTGGTTGGAAGAGGTGGCATTCCTAGGCCACGTTGTATCCACGGAAGGCATTTCGGTGGATCTGAAGAAGATAGAGGCAGTCATGAGTTTGGCGAGGCCCAAGAGTGTCACAGAGATACGCAGCTTTCTTGGGTTGGCAGGCTACTACAGGAGATTCGTAGAGGGTTTCTCCAGCCTTGCAGCACCGCTCACTTATTTGACAAGGAAGAATGTAAAGTTCGTGTTGAGCGATAAGTGCGAGATCAATTTCACGGAACTGAAGAAGAGGCTTACTACGGCCCCCGTCCTTACAGTGCCATCCGGACATAGTGGTTATGAGATGTACAGTGATGCCTCGCATGTTGGACTTGGGTGTGTGCTCATGCAATACAAGAAAGTCATTGCCTATGCATCGAGGTAATTGAAAGAGCATGAAAAGAATTACCCCACGCACGACTTGGAACTTGCTGCAGTCGTGTTTCGGCTTAAGATTTGCCGACATTACTTGTACGGGTTAGGATTCTATGTCTATACGGATCACAAGAGCCTCAAGTACCTCTTTTCCCAAAAGGAATTGAATCTAAGACAGTGGCGTTCAATGGAATTTTTGAAAGATTATGACCACACCATTCAATACCACCCGGGGAAAGCGAACGTAGTAGCAGACGCTTTGAGTAGAAGACCTCCGGGTTTGTTGGCCCATATGTTAGTGCAAGAATGGAAGCTATTGGAAGATTTAACAAATCTGGACATCAGTGTGAATGATTCCGTCCACAGTCCTGTTTTGGCAGATGTCACGGTTCGGCCATACATTATAGATTTGATCCAAGCATATCAAGCCACGGATGCGAAATTATTGGATTTCCAGGACAAGGAAGTTGCCAAGGGTAGTGAGGACTTTTCTCTCACTAGCCATGGTGCTATTACATTCAAGGGAAGGCTGTGTGTTCTGGCCAATGTGGATCTTCGACAAGAGATTATGGATGAAGCACACCGTGCAAAGTATAAAGTGTATCCTGGGGGTACAAAGATGTACCGTAACCTCAAGAGCCACTTTTGGTGGATGAATATAAAGAGGGATGTTGCGGAATATGTAGCACGGTGTTTGGTGTGCCAGCAGGTGAAAGCAGAGCACATGCGGCCAGCAGGTCTACTACAGTCTCTTCTTATTCCCGAGTGGAAATGGGAGAACATCTCCATGAACTTCATAGTTGGCTTACCAAAGACGACAAGAAACTCTGATGCGATATGGGTTGTGGTGGATCTACTAACAAAGTCTGCACAATTCTTAACTTACCGGACTACCTTCAACTCTAGTCAGTTGGCCCCACTATACATCAAGGAAGTTGTTAGGCTACATGGGGTGCCAGTTAGTATTGTGTCAGATCGGGATCCAAGATTCACATCTAGGTTCTAGAAGAGTTTTCAGGAAGCTATGGGTTCCCGATTGGATTTCAGCATCGCTTTTCATCCACAGACGGATGGACAAACCGAGAGGGTGAACCAAGTCATCAAAGACATCCTTCGAGCTTGTATCCTGGATTTCAAGGGCATTTGGGAAGAGCACTTGCCTTTGGTTGAATTCGCCTATAACAATAGCTATCAGGCGAGCATCGAAATGGCACCATTTGAGGCCTTGTATGGGGGAAGCTGCAGGTCTCCTCTCTACTGGGATGAGGTAGGAGAAAGAAAGATATTAGGTCCGGAGTTGATCGAGCAAACTACGAGTATAGTCAAGATCATCTGGGATCGGTTGAAAGCCGCTCAAGATCGTCAAAAGAGCTATGCGGACACACACCGCAAGGACTTGGAATTCCAGGTTGGGGATCAAGTCTTTGTAAAGGTATCTCCTAGCAAGGGGATTACGTGATTTGGTAGGCGAGGCAAGCTTAGTCCTCAATATATGGGCCCATTTGAGATCATCACGCGAGTTGGTGAGGTTGCTTACAGGGTAGCTCTTCCACCTCACATGGCTGCGGTTCACAACGTTTTTCCATGTGTCTATGCTTCGGAAGTACATTACGGACCCTTCGCATGTCATAGACTTGGAGCCGTTGGAGATATGGGAGGATCTCACTTTAGTTGAGAGGCCGGTTCATATATTGGATCGGAGATATCAGGTGCTTCGCAATAAAACTATCCCATTAGTTCTTGTGCAATGGGAGCATTATGCTCGAGAAGAAGCTACATGGGAACGTGAGGCCGAACTCAAAGCGAAGTACCCGGAATTGTTTGAATGAGTTTTTGTATAGGTTTTGTATATGACTTGTAATTTTGTTTTGGTTTGTAATGCAAGTATCATCTAAATTTCGAGCACGAAATTTTCATAAGGGGGGAGGATGTAGAGCCCCGACACTTTTTGTATATGCCTTGGGGTCTGTGTCAAGGCATGGTGTCTTGTAATCTCAATTTCATGAAATGAGAATTTGAAACTTCGATGGAATTGTGTCAAGAATGCTATAATTAATTATATACATTATTTAATAAAGCCTATAAGCTTTAAAGAGGTCCTAGTCAAGTTTAGACGATGTTAGAATAGAAGTAGAATGGGTCCAAATAGTAGGAATGGGTGAAAAATGGACTCAGTGTCAAAAACCTGCAGACCACCGATGGCTCGGTCCATTGTAGCGATCGATCGGTCCAAAACCGATCGATCGGAGGCTATCGACTAGTGCACTTTTTTGTAAGGGAAAAAATTCCAGAGAGCATGTTTTTGACCGACCGCTCGGTCAAATCACCGATCGCTCGGTAGGCGACCGATCGATCGGTCATAACCACCGATTGCTCGGTCTTCGCATTTTTGTGTAAATTTTCATTACAGGTGTTTTCGTCTTATTGGCATTTCACTCATGCCTTAAAGGCTTTGCCCGAGCCTTGAGGACTTCATTCACAACACTTAGAGTGTTTTCGAGTTAGAGAAAGAGGAGAAGGAGATTCTAAACCTATGGTTTGCTTTTGAGAAGAAATCAAAGGGGTTTGAAGGCCCTAGATCACTTCAAGCTCGTTTTTCTTCAAGATCAAGGCTTAAGCTCATGTGGAGCACTTTCCCCAAGCTAGGGCAGCAACTCATGCATGCTTTGCAGGGGGTCTTGTCAAGGTCGGTACCTTTTGCTACCCTCCTAGTTCATACCTCTTTCCTTTTCTTCTTCTTTGTTGTTTTCCCTAATGTATGAAGCTAATGCGATGAATGGATAGTTGGTGGATGTGAATGGGTGATTGGATGTCGTGTGTATGGTTCTGATGAATGAAATGGGGAGGGCATTGTATCCATAATGAACATACATGTGTGACGAGAACATAAATCCACCTAGAAAAGCATGATGTAGGTTTAATAAATAAAGAACACACCCCATGTTTGATGAAATGCCAAGTTGAACAAAATGAATTATAAATTAAGAAATGCATGTTTAATTAATTATTGGAACTTGCTAGGGCCTATGATAGTGTGCCTTCTTGTTTTCCCTAAATTGCATGAATATTAACTTGGTCAAATTATTGATGTTATATGTATTGTGAATTACCCAAATGTCATGTTTAATTCCAAATGCAAGTATGTACACGATCTCATGAGCACGGCATGCATGATATGGTTTACCGGCATTTTCAACAACGAGATTTAGAGGTGGGACATATGCTACGATATGTTTTACCTCACTTTTAACAAGGACAAGACAATCATACTTTATCATAAAGAAGGGTTTCCCTTCCCTCGCAAGTGCATTTAGGAAGAAGGGTCTCCCTTCCCTCACAACTAGTTTATTTTTCGAGAAAGCAAGTTACAATGCATGGCAAGCATGAGCATTTAGGAAGAAGGGTCTCCCTTCCCTCACAAGTAGCATGAACACATTTATTTTCCAAGCAAGCATGATATGGCATAACACACATGACACGACATGATACGATAATACAAGACAGACAAGACAAGTTTTCAAGCACGAAAAAGGGCAATTTGAGTCAAGTCAAGTGCACGATGTTTTCAAGGGTTTTATCGGCTTTTATGAAAATACAAGCATGATTATAAACTGCTTTACTTTCCTGTTATGAGATTAACTGGTTCCTGCTTACATATATATGTCATTGTTACTGTACTATGACTGTTGGTTAGCATTTAGTACACGTCGAGTATTCCATGGTCAGCCGTACGTTTATGTCGGCAGGTTCTGAGGGAGCTACTGCTCTATTTGACGTCTGTGATCCTGGCCCATGGGTGGAGGAGGAATACGTTGAGGAGCCTGTGGAGGATCCTTAGGGCGAGGGTCACTATTAGGTTGTGGTAGATTCTGAGTGGATAGCTGTGGGTGAGCAAGAGAGTTATATCCATGTATTTTGACGGGCATGTCTGTGCTTTCTTTGTTTTGATTTCCTTTTTGTATCAAACTTGGGTTACATGTATATACATAGAGGTTTGCTAGTCTTCCGCTATGCTATGTTAGAGTATGTTTCCACTGTTTGTATCCTCTTTGTATATGCTCTGTGGGTTTTGCAGGATAGTTTGTCAAGTAAGTCATGTAAGTAATGAATAGTCGTCCAAGATTCACTCCAACTCCTAGGGTGGGTTTTGGGTCGCAACAAAAAAGGGTAGATAGACTTATAGGAAGCCCTAACCATCCCCTTGAACTTGTAGATTCTCAACTCAAACATGGATATGAGGTTCACCGAATTAATTTTTTCAATTGGTATCAGAGCGGGTTCACTAATTTATTAGTGTGATCTTTTCTCATATTGTCGTGACCCGAAACCCACCCTAGAAGTTAGAGTGAATCTTGGAGGACAAATCATGACTTGCTTGACAAACCTACCTGCAAAACCCACAGAGCATATAAAATAGAGGATAAAAACAGCGGAAACATACTTTAACATAGTACAGCGGAAGTCTATCAAACCTCTATGTATATACATAATTCAAGTTTATACAAAAAGAAATTCAAAAGAAAGTACGGACAGACCCGCCAAAATACATGAATGTATATCTCTCATCTCACCCACAGCTATTCACTCAGAATCTACTACAACCTAATAGTAACCCTCGACCGGAGGTTCCTCCACGTACTCCTCCTCCACCCAAGGGCTCAGAGCACAGACATCGAATGGAGCAGTAGCTCCCTCAGTACCTGCACATAAGAAGTACGACTGAGCATGGAATACTCAGCGGGTACCAAATACTAACCAACAGTCATAGCATACAAATAGTATACATAAGGCAAGAAGCAATTTGCATATATAAAACAGGAACAATTCATATCATACAAGAAGGTCAAGCAGTTCATAATCATGCTAGCATTCATAAAAACCGATAAAACCCTTGAAAACTTGTCCACTTGACTTAACTTAAAGCACCTTTTTCGTGATTGAAAACTTGTCTATTGTGTCATGCGTGTCATGCCATGACATACGTGTCATGCTTGTATCATGCTTGCTTGCTCGGAAAATAAACTACTTGTGAGGGAAGGGAGACCCTTCTTCCTAAATGTTCATGCTTGGCATGCCATGTCATCATGCTTGCTCGGAATGTAAACTACTTGTGAGAGAAGGGAGACCCTTCTTCCTAAATGTGTTGGACATATATACCCTCGAAAGCCAATAAGAGACTTTTCTATGTTGATTAGATAAATATCATATTCACACAACCAACTATAAAGGGTATTTATATTAATTACTGTCTCATATGATGAAGACATAAAGTTCCATAGGTAACATTGTAGGAGAATCATGCAAAGGTTACGAGGAGATATGATTTTCCGGTTCCTTGTAAACCTAATATTGTTCGAAGCCTCTAGAGTACTAGTTGGGCGCCGTACTTCATCATGGCTTGCACATGTATAGTTCTATGAGATAGTGTGATGAATCTCATTCACTAAGAGTGGTGACTCTTGACTAACATGTGAGTATATGTAGCAAGTACATAATACTGAACGGGATCACTAGTGGATACCCTATGGAATACACTGCCAGATTGTATTAGGGTTATCCATTTGACAAATTGTCCTTAGACCTAACAGGTTAACATCTTCATAGACATTTGTCTATATGGCTTTGATGTGCCAATCGGCAATGTCCAATACACAGGACTAACTCCGGGTACGTTGGGTCATGTACACAATGTTTGGAGGAGTGTGTAAACACTCAATAAGGAATCCACAACTCCTTAATTGGATATAATGATATCAAGGCTGTTAAATCCAGTACTGATGTTTTTCGGTAAGATAATCTTTATCGAAGTTGATATTAATATGGAAAAGTATATATAAATATATATGTCAGTTCTTTTCTAACGTTTCTTCAAAAGTGTTTTGGAGCTTCAGTTCATTAAAAAAGTAATCATGACAAAGAGTTCTATTCATAAGCTAGGGACTAAGACAGTGGAATTGTTCCAATCCCGGAAGCTTACAAGTGATATCGGAATGTGGAAGGATTTATTTGTAAATATATTGTGAGATGGTACTTACAAGCAGTTCTCTAATTTCTGGAGGTTAATCACATTGTGTTAATGGACATTAATTGTGATTAGTGGAAGTCCAGGGACTTAGATAACATTCTATGATCCTAATGGAGTTTTTAGGAAAGGTGTTTCCTAGTAACAATGCTTCAACCAAAAAGGTGAAGTACTTGGTTCCACAACCGGAAATAGGAGATCCCTTTAGATCCCACACACAAGGACCTTCTTAAATTATTTAATTTAATTTATAATTAAATTAATTAATTTCTCTAAGTAATCACTATATGGTATAGTGAGGCTCTAAAAAGATGGAATCACATTGGATGTGAAAAACCAAATGGGTAGGACCCATTGGGAATTATTATAAAAGAATAATTCAAGTGACCAATAGGGGTTTAGACCCCTTAGGGGCGTGTGGGGTGGCGCCCACCTAGGGTGGGATGCCCAATTCATGGAGGTATTAATAATAATAATTGTTATTATTATTTAATTAATTTCTAAATAACTAATATCCTTATTGGATAAGGTTAGTTAGTTAGTTACTAATTAAAGATTCCTTGTTGGACAAGGAGTCTATTAGTTTCTCGCTATCAAGGAATCCTAATTGGATTAGGATAAGGATAAGAATAGTTGGACACTAATGGATAAGGTTAGTTTCTATTAATAATTAATCCTAATTGGATTAGGAGAAATCAAGAATTAGAAACAAATTGAGGAATCCTTATTGGATAAGGATTAGGAAACTTTGGTTGCAAGCAACCAATGAAGCCTATAAAAGGGGTGGACGTCCAAGGCTTTGGATATAAGAAAATTTTCCAGAATTTTCCAGATTTGGAAACTTCTCCCCTCTCCTCAAACCTCACACCCTCCCCTCTCTCTCCTTGAGGTGTACGGTCACACCCATCTCTCTCTTCTTTTGTCTTCTTGATTGGATTTTGAGAAAAAAAAAAGAATTCATCTTGTTCATCAACAAAGGTTCTTGATCAATAAAGATTAGATCTTTAATTCAAGATTCCTAGAGCTAGAAATTTGGAAGGGCCATTAGCTTCCATTAGAGAAAGCTTTAAAGGAAAAAGAAGGTTCGTGTGAATCAACAGGAGACTTGACACTTGTGAAGTTTTGCGAGTACTATTCTAATGTGGATTTGACTTAACAATTTCAAAGTCGCAAAGGTGAATGTTATTCTAACCTTCATTGAATAAAATCAATTAGAATCTTAGTCAGATCTTGGGATTCGATGTATGCCCCTCAGAAATTGTGTTTCTAAAATTAAAAAGAGGCATACTGTAGAGCCCCGGACCTTTTCACATTTAATGCATGACACTTTCGTTGCCATTTTGCCTTTAAAGAGGTATAATTAATAAATAAGGAAGAAATTGGAAATTCTGAAACATTAGAAATGTTCCTTTTCGAAGTACGAACCCAACGCAAGTTGAATCGTCAAAATCGGACGAACGAGTCAAAAGATATGGCCAAAACAGTCTGGACCTGCAGGCAATCGTAGCTCGGAAGGCACTAAGGACGTAGCTCGGAAGGAACTAAGGACGTAGCTCTGATAACGTATACGTTGTGCATCCGTTGTGCAACAGACAACGTATACATTGTGCTACAGACAACGGGTACGTTGTATAGCTCACGACGGGCACGTTGTACATAAGACAACGGACAACGAGCTCAGCACTATGCACAACACAACGTGACAACGTGTTCAGCACTATTCACAGCACAACGTGTTTGGCATTGTTCACAACACAACGTGTTCAGCACTATTCATAGCACAACGTGTTTGGCACTGTTCACAGCACAACGTGTTCAGCACTATTCACAGCACAACGTGTTTGGCACTGTTCACAGCACAACGTGTTCGGCACTGTTCACAGCACAACGTGTTCGGCACTGTTCACAGCACAACGTGTTCGGCACTGTTCACAACACAACATGTTCGGCACTGTTCACAGCACAACGTGTTTGGCACTATTCACAGCACAACGTGTTCAGCACTGTTCACAGCACAACGTGTTCGGCACTGTTCACAGCACAACGTGTTCGGCACTGTTCACAGCACAACGTGTTCGACATTGTTCACAGCACAACATGTTCGGCACTGTTCACAGCACAACGTGTTTGGCACTGTTCACAGCACAACGTGTTTGGCACTGTTCACAGCACAACGTGTTCAGCACTGTTCATAGCACAACGTGTTCGGCACTACTCATAGCACGACGTGTTCGGCACTCGTGTTTTTGCAGAAATTTCAGTAAGGGTATTATGGTCTTTTGGTCGCTCCACTCTTACCTTAAGAGTTTAACCCGAGCCTTTAGGGCTCATTCTTAACACTTAGAGGATTTGGGGGATTAGAAGAGAGGAGAAAGGGTTTCCTAAGCTAGGGTTTTGCTTTTAGAGAAGAATCAAAGGGGTTTTGAGACCCTAGATCACTTCAAGTCCTGTTTTTCTCCAAGATCTCGGCTCAAGCACTCGTGGAGAGCGTTCTCCAAGCTAGGGCAGCATCTACACGGTCGTTTTGGGAAGGGGATTTCTTCCTCACTTGATCAAGGTCGGTACCTTGTGCTACCCTCTTAGTTATAGTTTCTCTTTTCCTTTTCTATTCTTTATTTTTCTCCCATTTATGACTATAAAATGAGTTGTAATGTGTGAATGGGATGAATAGATGGTTGTTGGATGTGAATGGGCGATTGGATGCCGTATGGATGGTTGTGAATGGTGAATGGAGATGGAATGGGCGATTGGATGCCAATGGTTGTGTTGTGATGATTAAAATGGGGAGGGTATTGTTCCAATAATGAACATACATGCATGATTTGAGTAAAACCCATCTAGAAAAGCATGTTGTAGGGTAAATCAATAATGAACACACCATGTTTGATGAAATGCCAAAGTGAATAAAGTGAGTTGTAAATTAGGAAATACATGCCTAATAATTTATGGATATTGCTAGGGCCTATGATAATGTGTTTTCTTGCCTTCCCTAAATGATATGAATATTACATTGCTCAATCATTGATGTTATATGTGTTGTGAAATTACCCAAATGTCATATTTAAATTTAAGTGCAAGTATGTACACGGTTCCCACGAGCACGGCATGCATGACATGATTTATCGAGGTTTTCAAGAACATGGTTAGAGGTGGGACATATCCTACGATATGTTTTACCTTGCTTTTCACAAGAAAACAAGAACCAACATTCCACGAGGGGTCTCCCCTCACTCACAAGTGCATATCATGAAGAAGGGCCTCCCTTCCCTCGCAAGTACATACATATCATGAAGAAGGGTCTCCCTTCCCTCGCAAGTGCATTGCATAAAGAAGGGTCTCCCTTCCCTCTCAAGGCATCTCTCAAGCGCATCTCACAAGGATATCTCACAAGTGTATCTCACAAGTTACATGATCACAAGCAAGCACGCATGACATGCATGACATGACACGTACGACACGCTCGACAAGAACAAGTAAGACAAACACGACAAGCTTTCAAGTACGAAAAGATATTTCAAGCCAAGTCAAGTGCACGATGTTTTCAAGAGGTTTTATCAGCTTTCTACGAAATACAAGCATGATTATAAATTGCTTTACTTCCTTGTATGATATGAATTGTTTCTGTCTAACATATATGAATTGCTCCTGATTTATGTATTGCCATTGTTATGCTATGACTATTGGTTAGTATTTGGTACCCGTTGAGTATTCCATGCTCAGCCGTACTTCTTATGTCGGCAGGTTCTGAGGGAGCTGCTGCTCCATTTGATGTTTGTGCTCCTAGTCCATGGGTGGAAGAGGAGTACATCGAGGAGCCTTTGGAGGAACCTCCAGTAGAGGGTTACCATTAGGTGGTGTTAGATTCTGAGTGGATTAGCCGTGGGTGAGCATGAGTGATTATATCCATGTATTTTGGCGGGTCTGTCCGCACTTTCTTTTGGATTCCTTTTGTGTAAACTTGGATTCGTATATATATAGAGGTTTGTTTAGACTTCCGCTGTGCTATGTTAGAGTATGTTTCCGCTGTTTATATCCTTTATTGTATATGCTCTGTGGGTTTTTGCAGGTTGGGTTGTCAAGCAAGTCATGTAAGCCATGATTAGTCGTCCAAAGTTCACTCTAACTCCTAGGGTGGGTTTTGGGTCGCGACACATACTTTCAGTGGCATCAAAGCCTTGGCTATGCTTCTCTTTGATTTTATTGAATTTAGTTAAGATTTATATCAAGATTGCCTCCCCTATGAATTTTGGTTACCCTAACGAATCAATCTTCTAGATTCTTGATGATTAGATAATCATTGGTCGGGTTAAGGGATCCCCCTCTAGTTATTGAGGGAGTAATCAAGCCCTTATAAATTAGTGTGATGCTAATTTCAGTTTTGGATGATTTCAAAACCTCTCTTAATTCTATTAGGGATAGATATATAGAGATATAAATTTGGTTAAAGCCCTTTAAGGATTTAGAGATCCTTTTTATATTAAATTAAATTGTTTAATTTATTCTTGTGAGCCCTGGGCAAGTTTTCCCTTTGATATATACCACTTAGATACCCATTGATATTTTGGCTAGCATATAAAGATGGGATTTTATTTATTAAATGTTAATTAATAAATCTCATGGTGTTAGACACCCTTGCTTAAGTGTTCTTTGAGATTAAAGCTTATTTCGATTAAAATTGATTCATGGATTTTCGGATTTGTATTTGATTAGAAGAATCTATACAGTTTTGGTATTTCGGCCATAACTTTATGACTGTAAGTCTGATTTAGGTCCATCTGTACATCTTTTCAAAGCCGTCGAAAAGATCTACAACTTTCATGAAGAAAGTTTTTCGAGAATCAATCGTTTTGAGGGTCAAAACTTGAGTCGAAAATCTAAAGCAGGAAAATGAGTTTTCTAAATTAATTTTCCAAGAGGCTTTCAAATTTTTCCTAATTTCCATTATTTGATTTGAGAGCCTGGGATGCTATTAAATCATTTAATGGGCTATCAATTAATTCAATAGTTTAATTATTTGATTCGAGAGCACGGTTTAATTAAATTGTTTAATTATCTTCTTCGAGTCCACGGGCTATCATTTAATTAAATGTTAATTATGATATCTTTTATGGTTCCCTAAAAAGTTTATGGGAATAATACCATAATTATTGTAGTTGATTTGGATCAATTATATGTGCTCAGAATGACTGCTTACATAGTATTTATAAGTTTTTATTTGATTAATAGTTAGTCAAGTAATTACATAAATGTCATTGGTTGAGATACAGGGTTTTATCTCAAGTGAATTTTAATTGATAGAGATCAATTATTTTATGGACATTTAATACTATTGTTTAGGGTATTATTTTATTTAATTGTTAAATCAAATAATCCCTAAAGCAGTTGACACTTATGGAAAATTTTGAATTCACCTATTATTGATTTTAAATCAATATAAAGTGATATTAAAAATTAGTAATTTGCTGATTTTTATTTTGGTCTTTTAATAGTTATTAGATCAAAATAATATAGAAGGGATTAGATCCCTAGCCTAGCCGAATTTAATATGGTGTTTTCTATTTGTTTATCAATTGAGGAATGTGAGGATGAATTTTAGGGTTAGATTAAATTTTAGAGAAATTGTTTCTCTAAATGATTTTCTAAGCATTAAAGGAAAATTGTTTTCTTTTAATGATGATCTAAAAGCCTTAAGAATTCATTCTTGTCATGCTTGTTTTCTTTGCTCTAAGGTTTTTCTATTAAATGTTAATAGAGGCCTTAACGATATGGGAAAGAGTTTCCCTAAGGTTAACAAAACCCTTGTTAAGGTTATGGACTTTCTAAGTAATTTGTCATACCATGTTATTATTCATAGTTGATGAATTGTTAATTTATATTCTTGTTGAATGGTGGATGGGTTCCATGATCATGCCTTCTTCTTCTCTTTCTATTCTCTTCTCTTTCTTCTTATGAGTTGTACTCCCCTTGAGCACCCTATTTTGGGTGGTTTCTCAAGGTTTCTTATTTTGAAGATGATGTAATCTTAGTATTAGGAATTGCTGATTTTTCTATGGAGAAATCAAATTGAAGATCGAAAATGATGGTGATCGTATGGAGAATAAATCTTAGAAGACGTTCTACAAGAGTAGTTGTAGGATTTCTAAGATAGCATGATCATGTGGACCCATTGTGCGGCTATATTATGTATTTCATGTGATGATTTGTTATAGCTTTTAGTTGCTTAGAAAAGTCTATAACCCTTGTGATAATGTGATTATCGTTTTTGTGCAAATTTTGGATAATTGGATCAAACCCCACAATATGTGTTTTGTTGAAACATAAAAAGTTTGTGTTTAAATAAAACACATTATTATAGCCCTTTTGGACATGATTCATGCAGTCCATGTTGAAATTTTTATGTGAAATATGTTACTTGTATGATTATGAGATAATTGTGCCTTAATTGGCATAGATGTAATGTAACAATATTCACTATTATGTTAAGTGCTTGAGTGACACTTATAGACCCTAGTAGAGGTCTTAGAGAGTTGTTTAAAGACTCCCATAATTTCTTTTAGACTTAGGGTTGGTGAACCCTGATGTGCTGAAATTAATTCGTAGAGAATTAAAGGGTAATATAGTCCATTTTGACTTATGGGCTTTAGTGATGCACATGGACACTTTATAATTGTTAATCTAGGCCCATGGTGCTTGGTATGACCAATGGTCCATCATATGGATGCATGAACCATCTAAAGCCCACTGATGTTAAAAAAAAAATAAAAAAAAATAACCTTTGTACCCTTGGATTAGATCCATTAAGATTTCTGGGGCTAGTGGGAGTTCATTGGAATTAGTTTGATCTAATTAAAACGAAATTTGATTTATTATCATGTGATGATATTTGTATATTGTTCTATACATGTGATACAATGATAAATATTGTGAATGCTTTTGATATATGCATTAGATGTATAATTTGTTCATAATATTCTGTTTTCCCTCAAGAAAAATATTAAGTGAATTAAATGGGCTAATTTATCCTACGGGATAATGTTGTCCTATGACCTTCCATTATCAATAAGACTAGGAATTAATTGGCCTGAATCTTGTCTCTCTGACAGGAATCGGACATAATTCAGTCTAAATTAAACTCCTAGTGTTTTATTTCTATTGTAGATAGGAATGTGTATGGCCTGATAGGGAGTGTCAACTAGCATGGGGGCATATTCCTACTTGATCATATGACAACCGAGAATATTGGGTTTTACTTAACCAAGGACCATGACGGCTGACAGGTGACAATCATGTTATCCTTAGAGGTCATAAGAAAATTTGGAATCACTAATTAACATATGGAGTTATGCATGAGATGTTCAGTGATGGATAGTTACTATCCACCTTGTAGTGCATGTGTGGTACTATCCTAGCATGGAAGATTGCATGTGTATTATAAGGCACCCAATGCTCATCAGAAATATGAAGTAGCATATTTCCTAATTTTAAAGATTGAGGGGCCTATGAAATTTGACTGAATGATGAGCAATATCATCAAAGATCGAAAGCCCTGATCTAATGATATTATTATGTGTGAAATATTATGATGTATGTTTTATTGTCATGTCATTCTATATCCACCTTACCAAGACTTTAACGAGAATCTCTTTACCAGTTCAAAGTGTTTGGAATGGAAAAGGACTCTCAAGTTTGTGCTTACCATCTAAAGAATTGCCCAAGTTATTACTATTAATGTTAAATCTCATATGAGATGTTTACAGAATACAATAGGGCTGCTAGACAGCTTACTATATAAAAGGACAAGTGGACACCAAGTTGACTAGGGAAACCCAGTCACAAAGAATATGATAGAGATCATTGGATTCATAAATCCCAATTCTTTGTGCTGAGATAAATTGAGATAAATTTATGGGATTAGAGGATATGATCCTCGACAAACTCCCGGAGTCCTTTAATATGGTTATGTTAAACAAGTAGGAAATCAGATTGTCTGAAATCCCACATGTTGCATATGGCTAAGAACCTTTGAAGAGTTCAATGCTACTTGCAAAGATGTTCAAAAGAATTGGATTTTCTAAATCCCAAGCATTTATGCAAAGGAAAGAAATCCAAGATTTTCCATTTGAAAGGTATTCTAGTAGTATGGACAAAGGCTCTTCTAAGAAGAAAGGAAAGTATAAGGATTGTGCTTCATGGTGAAGCAATTGGTCATTGAATACAGGACAAACCTTTGGAAGGATTGTCCAGCTTGTATACTCATCAAGTCCAACTTAATTGTTGGAAACTCCAGCTCCTAATGCTGGGTATGATCTTGCATAAGTGCAATAGTTGCATGTTTGTTAAGGAGAAGGACAAATCTGAATGGATAAAACTTTTACTTGGGAATGGGACAAAAGTTAGATGATCGTAACCATATGAATCTTCCATTCAGAGGTAGCTAACTTTATTTCACATTCTTTGAAAAGTTCAAGGAATTCCGTACTGAAATAAAGAAACAGCTAGGTAAGTCTTCCATGATTGAGAAGATTACCTCTTAATAGAAATTTCATAATTTACTCTCATTACATCTTGTCTCAGATAATTCCCATAACAAACCATAGCATGATGGTGTTGTTAAATCGAATTATATTGGATATGATTTAATAGAAGATGAGCTTGGGATTCGCATTAGAGATACTTAATCTCTATTCCTGGATAACAAAAGATATTTGTAAACAGGAATACAAGTTTCCTAGTAGAGAAACTGAATCTAGAATTGTTCTAGAAGCGGAAGCCCAATAGACCAATAACTATGAGAATTGATAGAGATCAACTCTCTACTCTCACTATACCTGAATAGTACACTAGAACCCACAGGTCCTAGAATCTATAGTTGGACTAACTTTTATTCTGATGAAGTAATCAAACTGTTAGATTTTCATCTAAGAATGAAAGTATCCTTTGTGTACAAATTGGTTAGTGGGAGCATAATTACTTTCCTGGCTCTATGCAAAGATAATAATTTTTTCATTATGAATGAAGTACAAATATTATTCTTCTCTTAGATTTGATCTAGCAATTATGCAATGAAGGACAATAACTTTGACAACATGTTTTCTTAGTCCTAAATGGTTTAGAGACAAAAGGAAAATGATATTGTTATTCTCCCAATAACAATGATGTTTTTGTGCAAGTAAGATTCCAAGAAAAGAGTTTCTACCTTTATGGAATGAAATCAGTTTCTCTTAGATATGTGATATATTGAGAAAGTATACTTGTACTAGACCGGATATTCATCACATGTTGATGTGATAAGATATTGAACAGATTAGTCCGGAGCATTGTACAATCGTAAAGCACAAGCAAGTTAACTTCTGAAAATGACTATTGGACAATATCATTTTTGTTTAGTCTTTTAAGACTATGGTTATTGATAATAAATTTGCAAGAGTTGCAAGTGTTATTGCATCAATACAATAGTTGTGGTAAAGCAGACATGACAGACCCATACATATTAAGTTAAGTCTCAATTGGTGTTTGAGAAACATCACTGAGAAGATGGGTATTACATCTAATTGGCTTAGAGTGTAAGTGGGAGATTGTTGGACATATATGCCCTCAAAATCCAATAAGAGACTTTTCTATGTTGATAAGATAAGCATTATATTCACACAACCAACTATAAAGGGTATTTATATTAATTACTATCTCATATGATGAAGACATAAAGTTCCATAGGTAACATTGTAGGAAAATCATGCAAAGGTTGCAAGGAGATATGATTTTTCGGTTCCTTGTAAACCTAATATTGTTCGAAGCTTCTAGAGTACTAGTTGAGCGCCGTACTTCATCATGGCTTGCACATGTGAAGTTCTATGAGATAGTGTGATGAATCTAATTCACAGAGAGTGGTAACCCATGACTAACATGTGAGTATATGTAGCAAGTACATAATACTAAACGGGGTCACTAGTGGATACCCTATGGAATACACTGTCAGATTGTATTAGGGTTATCCATTTGACAAATTGTCCTTAGACCCGAGAGGTTAACATCTTCTCAGACATTTGTCTATATGGCTTTGATGTGCCAATCGGCAATGTCCAATACACAAGACTAACTCCGGGTACGTTGGGTCATGTACACAATGTTTGGAGAAGTGTGTAAGCACTCAATAAGGAATCCACAACTCCTTAATTGGAGATAATGATATCAAGGTGATACTTGTTGAACTGAATTGTTAAATCCAGTACTGGTGTTTTTCGGTAAAATGGTCTTTATCGAAGTTGATATTTTTAATATAAAAAAGTATATATAAATATATATGTCAGTTCTTTTCTAATGTTTCTTCAAAAGTGTTTTGGAGCTTCAGTTCATTGAAAAAGTAATCATGAGAAAGAGTTCTATTCATAAGCTAGGGACTAAGACAGTGGAATTGTTCCAATCCCGGAAACTTACAAGTGATATCGGAATGTGGAAGGATTTATTTGTAAATATATTGTGAGATGGTACTTATAAGCAATTCTCTAATTTCTGGAGGTTAATCACATTGTCTTAATGGACATTAATTGTGATTGGTGGAAGTCCAGGGACTTAGATAACATTCTATGATCCTAATGGAGTTTTAGGAAAGGTGTTTCCTAGTAACAATGCTTCAACCAAAAAGGTGAAGTACTTGGTCCCACAACCGGAAATAGGAGATCCCTTTAGATCCCACACACAAGGACCTTCTTAAATTATTTAATTTAATTTATAATTAAATTAATTAATTTCTCTAAGTAATCACTATATGGTATAGTGAAGCTCTAAAAAGATGGAATCACATTAGATGTGAAAAACCAAATGGGTAGGACCCATTGGGAATTATTATAAAAGAATAATTCAAGTGACCAATAGGGGTTTAGACCCCTTAGGGGCGTGTGGGGTGGCGCCCACCTAGGGTGGGATGCCCACTTCATGGAGGTATTAATAATAATAATTGTTATTATTATTTAATTAGTTTCTAAATAACTAATATCCTTATTGGATAAGGTTAGTTAGTTAGTTAGTTACTAATTAAAGATTCCTTGTTGGACAAGGAGTCTATTAGTTTCTCGCTAATCAAGGAATCCTAATTGGATTAGGATAAGGATAAGATTAGTTGGACACTAATGGATAAGGTTAGTTTCTATTAATGATTCATCCTAATTGGATTAGGAGAAATCAAAAATTAGAAACAAATTGAGGAATCCTTATTGGATATGGATTAGGAAACTTTGGTTGCAAGCAACCAATGAAGCCTATAAAAGGGGTGGACGTCCAAGGCTTTGGATATAAGAAAATTTCCAGAATTTTCCAGATTTGGAAACTTCTCCCCTCTCCTCAAACCTCACGCCCTCCCCTCTCTCTCCTTGAGGTGTACGGTCACACCCATCTCTCTCTTCTTTTGTCTTCTTGATTGGATCTTGAGAAAAAAAAAAGAATTCATCTTGTTTATCAAGAAAGGTTCTTGATCGATAAAGATTAGATCTTTAATTCAAGATTCTTAGAGCTGGAAATTTGGAAGGGCCATTAGCTTCCATTAGAGAAAGCTTTAAAGGAAAAAGAATGTTCATGTGAATCGACAGGAGACTTGACACTTGTGATGTTTTGCGAGTACTATTCTAACGTGGATTTGACTTAACAATTTCAAAGTCGCAAAGGTGAATGTTATTCTAACCTTCATTGAATAAAATCAATTAGAATCTTAGTCAGATCTTGGGATTCGATGTATGCCCCCCAAGAACTGTGTTTCTAAAATTAAAAAGAGGCATACTTTCAAAATACTCATGCTTGCCATGCCATGTTCCATGCTTGCTGGAAAAATAAACTACTTGTGAGGGAAGGGAGACCCTTCTTGCTAAATGCTCATGCGAGGGAAGGAAAACCCTTCTTTATGAATGCTTGTCTTGTTCTTACCAAAAGCGAGGTAAAACATATCGTAGGATATGTCTTGTAGCACCCCAGACTTTTCCATCTTTAAATGAATAGGCATTTCGTAGTTGAATGAGCTTCCGCGTAATCTAATTAATAAATAAGAGAGAAATCAGAAATTCTGAAACGTCAGAAATGTTCATTTTCGAAAGACGAACCCAACGCAAGTTGAATCGTCGAAATCGGACGAGCGAGTCAAAAGATATGGCCAAAACAGTCAGGACCAGCAGAGCACCGATCGCTCGGTCCATGGAGCGATCGATCGGTCCAAAACCGATCGATCGGAGGCTATCGACTGGTCGAAAATTTTGTATGAGGAAATTTTCCAGAGAGTGAGTTTTTGACCGGTCGATCGGTCAATAACACCGATCGCTCGGTAGGCAACCGATCGATCGGTCATAACCACCGATCGCTCGGTCTTCGTGTTTTTTTCAGAATTTTCATTAAGGGCTTTTTCATCTTTTGGGGTTTAAACCCTTACCCATAAGGGCTTGCCCGAGCCTTTAGGGCTTCATTCACAGCACTTAAGGGATTTTGAGAGATAGAGAGAAAGGAGAAGGGGATTTGCAACTAGGGTTTTCCATTGGAGAAGGAATCAAAGGGGTTTAAGAACCCTAGCTCACCCAACTCGTTTTGCTCCAAGTTCAAGGCTCAAGCTCGTGTGGGGTTCCCTTCTCAAGCTAGGGCAGCACTCTCTACGGTATTTTCAAGAGGGTTTCCTACCCAATCAAGTATAGTTTGAGTAAGGGCTTTCTTCTTCCAAGTTGGAGTTTAAATCAAGGTCTACACCAAGATCAAGCTTCGATTCAAGGTTAGTACACTCTACTAACTTTCTTTAGCAATAATCTAGTTTTTCCCCTTTGACATTATGATGTTGGTCTTGTATCTTCCCTTACTTGAAATGTGCTATACTTCCTAAACCTAAACAAGATAAATGTGAATGTGGGGTTGTATGTATGAATGGTGGATATAGAGGCGATTGGATGCTGTTGGACGTGGTGAAATGTGGGTATGGAAAATGGTGGAAGGGCACTCTATGAATAATGAACATACGTGGATGTTGTGTTGGAAATTTATGCGCTAAAAAGGGGAAATAAAACTACTAAAATGTTGCACACCGGATGTTTGATAATATGCCTAAACCAAGAATAAATGAAATTGATAAAGGAAATGGATGTAAGCTTTATGTAATTATTCTTGTAAATGATGACTTGACCAAATGCCATGTTGATCACCTAAATGCTTACATGTTATACTATGAATTGAAATATGATGCGATATCCCTCTTGTTACACGTGTCCCCATGATTGTCACTATTGGCACGCACACGAGTACACATGCATACATGAAACCGGGTTTTCCAAGATTGTATTATACATGTTGAATCAACAACAAAACAAGAACATGACAAGGAGGTTGGTAGCCTAAGGAAGGGTGCTAGCCTCTGGCTTACAAGAGAAATGGAACAAGAACATGACAAGGAGGTTGGTAGCCCAAGGAAGGGTGCTAGCCTCTGGCTCACAAGAGAAATGGAACAAGAACATGACAAGGAGGTTGGTAGCCTAAGGAAGGGTGCTAGCCTCTGGCTCACAAGTATACAAGTCAAGAACAAATCAAGACATGGAATACAAGACAAGACACGACACACATACATGATTTGACCGAGACACGAAAAAGGTTTCCGAGACATGAGTTTTACCGAGGTTTTTGCATTCATACACGCATGTCAAGATATGGCTATGTATCTTATGCTTTCACTATTGCTTTAAATTAATATCTTGTATTGCTCACTGTTGTTATGCTTTCGCTATTGTTATGGTTAGCTAGTAGTTTGTACTCGCTGAGTATTCCATGCTCAGCCGTACTTTTATGTCGGCAGGTACTGTGGATGTCCTCGACCCCGAGCCTTGGGTCAAGGAGGAGTATGTAGAGGAGAGGGAGCCACCTATCCCATGGCAGTCTCTGGAGGATGGGGACTTGGAGGTGTGGCCATACCTCGACCACTGTTGAGAGGAGAGGGTTAGAGAGTTCCTTTTGTATTTTGATAGGTGGGCATGTCCACCTTTACTTTGATTGTATTTGGTATAGGTTAACTTGGAATACTATTTGGAGTTATAGAAGAAAAGAAAAAGTTGGCTTATGCTTCCGCACTTATGTTTAGTTTCCGCACTCTGATTATCATTGTATTATATTATGTTTAGCCTCTTGCATTACAGGATGGTTTGATAGGTACACGTAGTCACCTCTAAAGTATCCCTTAACTCCTAGGGGGTATTTTGGGGCGCGACATGTCCTACCTCTAATTCTCGTTCTTGAAAAACCTCGGTGAATAATTTCATGTATGCCGTGCTCGTGGAATTGTGTGCAGACTTGCATTGGAATTTAAATATGACATTTGGGGATTTCACAATATATAGCATGTCGCAATTTAAACAATAAGCATTTGTGACATTTTAAGGAAAACAAGAACTCACACTATCATAAGCCCTAACAAGTTCATAAGTAATTAAGCATGCATTTTCTTAATTTATCCTTCGTGTTATGCACCTTGGCATTTCATCAAGCATAGGGTGTGTTTTATTTAAACCTAAATCATGCTTTTCTAGGTGGGTTATACTCACATCATACATGTTTGTTCATTATGGATACAATGCCCTCCCCATTTCATTCATCACAACCATACATACGACATCCAATCACCCATTCACATCAACAACCATCCATTCATCTCATTAGGTTTATATATTATGAAAACAATAAAGAAGATGGGAATAAAAGAGGCATGAACTAGGAGGGTAGCAAGAGGTACCGACCTTGACAAATGAGGGAAGAAACCCCTAGCAAAACGTCCGTGAGTCACTGTCCTAGCTTGGAAAAACTGCTCCGCGCGTGCCTGAACCGTAATCTTGAAGCAATCCAAGCTTGAGGTGATCTAGGGTTCACAAACCCTTTGATTTTTTCTCAAGAATCAAGCCTAGGTTTAGAAATCTCCTTCTGTTCTCTCTTCCTCTCTAATATCTTCTAAGTGTGGTAAATGAGCCCTAAAGGCTCGGGTAAACATCTTAAGGTATGAGTGAAACGCCCAAATGACGAAAACACCCTTACTAAAATTTCTGCAAAAACGCGAGGACCGAGCGATCGGTGGTTAAGACCGAGCGATCGGTGCCTAACCAAGCGATCGGTGTTCTGACCGAGCGATCGGTCAAAAACACAATCTCTGGAAAATTTCCTCATACAAAATTGTTGACCAGTCGAAAGCTATCGATCGATCGGTTTTGGACCGATCGATCGATTGCTCTGCAAACTTGATCCTGACCCCATTTTTCTCACCCATTTCACTACTTAAACTGATCCTAGTTCTCTTTTGACCTTTCCTAAACATGACTAGGGTCTCTTAAAGCTTGCATACGTGCTTAAATAATTTATTAAATTAATTATAGCATTCTTGACACAATTTTCTCAAAGTTCCAAATTTCCATTTCATAAATTTGAGATTACATAGGCTACATGCCTTGGCACACATACCAAGACATGTACAAAAAGTTCCAAGGTTCTACATCCTCCCCCCTTATAAAAATTTCATCCTCGAAATTTGGACGATTACATGCATTACAAAACCCAAACAATTTACAAGGTACTTACACAACTTATTCGAACAACCCGGGATACTTTGCCTTGACTTCGGCTTCACGCTCCCATGTAGCTTCTTCTCGAGCATGATGCTGCCATTGCACAAGAACCAATGGAATAGTTTTGTTGTGAAGGACTTGATCTCTCCGATCCAATATGTGAATTGGCTTCTCAATCAAAGTGAGATCTTCTCGGATTTCCAACGGTTCTAAGTCTATCACATGCGAAGGGTCCGCAATGTACTTCCGAAGCATAGACAAGTGGAAAACGTTGTGAACTGCGGCCATGTGAGGTGGCTTTCAATAGAGAGGAGACCTGCAGCTTCACCCATATAAGGCCTCAAATGGTGCCATTTGGATGCTCGCCTGATAGCTATTGTTATAGGCGAATTCAACCAAAGGCAAGTGCTCTTCCCAACTGCGTTTGAAATCCAGCATACAAGCTCGAAGCATGTCTTCGATGACTTGGTTCACCCTCTTGGTTTGTCCATCCGTTTGTGGATGAAATGCAGTGCTGAAATCAAGTCGGGAACCCATGGCTTCCTGGAAGCTCTTTCAGAATCTGGACGTGAATCTCGGATCCCGATCTGACACAATACTAACTAGCACCCCGTGTAGCCTAACAACTTCCTTGACATATAGTGCGGCCAACTGACTAGAGTTGAAGGTGGTTCGATAAGGCAAGAAATGTGCGGACTTTGTTAAACAATCCACCAGAACCCATATTACATCTGAGTTTTTTGTCGTCTTTGGCAACCCAACAATGAAGCCCATGGAGATGTGCTCCCATTTCCACTCGGGAATAGGAAGAGACTGTAATAGACCGGTGGGTCTCAAGTGCTCTGCCTTCACCTGTTGGCACACTAAGCACCGTGCTACATACTCCGCAACCTCCCTCTTCATATTCCACCACCAATAGAAATTCTTGAGATTCTGGTACATCTTTGTACCCCTAGGATGCACTGTGTACTTCGAACGGTGTGCTTCATCCATAATCTCCCTCTGAAGATCTGCATTGGCTGGGACACATAGCCTTCCCTTGAATGTGATAGCACCTCGGCTAGTGAGAGAGAAGTCCTCACTACCCTTGGTAACTTCCTTGTCCTGAAAAGCCAACAATTCAGCATCCGTGGCTTGATATTCTTGGATCAAATCTATAATGTATGGCCGAACCGTGACATTTTCCAAAACAGGACCACGAACAGAATCATTCACACTGATGTCCAGATTTGCAAAATTTTCCAGTAGTCTCCATTCTCTCACTAACATATAGGTCAACAACCCCGGAGGTCTTCTACTCAAGGCATCCGCTACAATGTTTACTTTGCCCAGGTGGTATTGGATGGTGCGGTCATAGCCTTTCAAAAATTTCATCCAACGTCGTTGCCATAGATTCAGCTCTTTTTGGGAAAAGAGATACTTGAGGCTCTTGTGATCCGTATACACATAGAATTCCACCCCGTACAAGTGTCGCCAAATCTTAAGTGCAAACAAGACCGTGGTAAGCTCCAAGTCGTGCGTGGGGTAATTCTTTTCAGGCTTCTTCAATTGTCTGGATGCATAGGCAACGACTTTCTTATGTTGCATAAGGATACACCCAAGTCCAACGTGCGAGGCATCACTGTACACCTCATAACCACCACATCCGGATGGTACTGTAAGGACGGGGGCCATGGTAAGCCTCTTCTTTAGTTCTGCGAAACTGATCTCACACTTATCACTCCATACAGACTTGGCGTTCTTCCTTGTTAGGTAAGTGAGCAGTGCAACAAGGCTAGAGAAACCCTCTACAAATCTCCGATAATAGCCTGCCCACCCAAGGAAACTGCGTATCTCTGTGACACTCTTGGGCCTCGCCCAACTCATGACTGCCTCTATCTTCTTCGAATCTACCAATATGCCTTCCGCAGATACAACGTGGCCTAGGAATGCCACCTCTCCCAACCAAAACTCACACTTGCTAAGTTTGGCGTATAGCTTGTGCTCTTTCAGCATTTTCAAAGCAAGGTGAAGATCTCGCATGTGATCTTCCCGTGTCTGGGAATACACGAAGATATCGTCGACAAACACGATCACGCATCGATCTAGGTGTGGCCAGAACACCAGGTTCATCAAATCCATAAAGGTTGCCGGCGCATTTGTGAGACCAAAAGGCATCACCAAGAACACGTAGTGTCTGTATCAAGTCCGGAAAGCAGTTTTGGGCACATCCTCGGCCTTAATCTTCAACTGGTGGTAACCGGACCGAAGATCGATCTTAGAAAAAAAATTTGCTCCCTTCAACTGATCGAACAAGTCATCAATCCTAGGCAATGGGTACCTATTCTTTATAGTGACCTTGTTCAACTGTCGGTAATCGACGCACATCCGCATCGAGCCATCCTTCTTTTTCACAAATAACACCAGGGCACCCCACGGTGAGACACTTGGTCGTTTAAAACCAAGGCCTTGCAATTCCTCCAATTGGGTCTTCAACTCCTTGAGTTCAATCGGGGCCATTCTATACGGAACCCTGAAAATAGGAGCTGTACCTGGTGTAAGCTCGATCACAAACTCAATCTCCCTGTCTGGAGGCAATCCTGGCAACTCCTCTGGAAATACATCCAGGAATTCACTTCCTCCAATTGGGTCTTCAACTCCTTGAGTTCAATCGGGGCCATTCTATACGGAGCCCTGAAAATAGGAGCTGTGCCTGGTGTAAGCTCGATCACAAACTCAATCTCCCTGTCTGGAGGCAATCCTGACAACTCCTCTGGAAATACATCAAGGAATTCACTTACGACTAGAATAGTCGAAGAGTCCTTTGCCTCTGGGTTCACTAGGCTCAATGCCGTAAAACGGGCAATATCTCTACTTCTCAATCCCCGAAAATGAAATGGCTTACCTTCCACTGGCCGGAAGAGTACCATCTTTTCAAAACAAGCCACATGCCCATGATGTGTTGCTAACCAATCCATTCCCAAGATGACGTTGAAGTCTTAAAATCCGAGGATGATTATATCAACCGCCAATTCGTGGCTCCCCACTTGAACCACACTGTTTCTACACACTTTATCCGCCAATACTGTCTTACCAAGAGGAGTCGAAATGGCTAACTCCGGTTCTAGCTGACTAGGGTCCACAGAAAAGCCTTCTGAAAAACTCGGCGAGACAAACGAATGAGTAGACCCGGTATCAATCAACACTCGAGCCAAACATTCATTGACTAGTAAGGTTCCTGAAATTTTAGCTAGCTAAGTCAATCCATGCATCAACAACGTATAAATATCGGTATATATATACATATAATCATGCCATATATGTACACAATCGAATAATACATAACAAATATTTTAAGGATAATTAAATAAACCACAACTGCGTACCTTGCACTACATCGTTAGATGCAAGTGCATCACCATCTGTCAAGGCAAAAACTCACCCCTGGTTCGCCTGGCGAGGTGGAGGTGCAGAACGTGTAGGCTGAGAGGATGCCTGGTATGATCCTGCTGGGCATGCTGGGGGCCTAATACCCTGAGACTGGCCTGGTAAATGCCAAGTAGTGCAATCCCTGATCATATGGCCCTAGCGACCGCAACGACAACATCCACCCGATGCTCTTCGGCAATCTCCTATCAGATGCCTTCTGCCACACGAAGTGCAGACTTCATATGTGTAAGTTGGAGGGGCCGGAGGTGGTGCATACCTCGCTACCTAAGTTGCAACAGGCCGTGGGTCCGGAAGAGCCTGAGGTCGCGGTGCCTGAGGCACATACTGTCGTGGAGCTGGAGGCGCATAAGATGGCCTCATCGGTGGTGCTGACCAAGCATACTGATAAGGGCCGGTACGAGCCCGCCTCTCTAGAGGTGCTGAATTACTAGGTTGGCCTCTCGGCAACTCCCTCTTCTTGGACACGGCCTCAGAATTTGCCTCGACCAATAAGGCTTTGTCTACTACCTCAGGGTAGGTGCATGTCTGAAAACTGAAACCTTCTCCATAATAACATCCTTGAGCCCTTGCTCAAACCTCCTTGCCTTCATCGCCTCGGTAGCAACCATGTGAGTTGCGAAGCGTGACAGTTCTGAGAACTTGGCCTCATATTGTGCTACTGACATCGAACCTTGCTCAAGGTTGATGAATTCTCTCTCTTTCTTTTCCCATGCTCCGATCAGAAAGTACTTCTTATAAAAAGTGTCCTTGAACTCCTCCCAAGTCAAAGGTTGACCCTGCATGGTTAAATCTCGTGTCCTCAATGCGGACAACCACCAATGATGGGCTTCGCCCTCTAGCATGAAAACAGCCCAGGCTACTTTCTCTTCCTCTATCGGGAAGAGAACAGCAAATATCTTCTCCACTTGGAGGATCTAAGCCTCTACAGCTAGAGGGTCCACACTCCCATGGAATGATGGAGACCTCACTCTCCTGAATGCCTCAACCCCAGCGGTACGATGTTCAGGAGCCGTAGGAGTGGAGTAGGTGCCGCTGATGAAGGTATAGTCTGCCGAGCCGCCAGGATGGCAAGAGTCTCAGCAATAGAGCCTAAGACTTGGGAGAGGTCCGGCTGCTCAACCTCATCTCGAGAAGAAGATGAAGCACTGGTATGTGGTCCACGACCCCGTGTGCCCCTCTCATGACTAAAGTCCTGAGAACAATAGCACCACATGAGTCTCACTTGAAACCACAATTTATCACCGTTCCATTTCACAATAATTCAATTTGTATTAGTTGTATAATACTAATATACATCGCATCACAACCATCGGTGTATTTATAATATTCTACCATAGTGTTCTAGCGTTCCTAAGACTCGTACTTGGTTGAAACAACCATTTTGACTAAGACTAAAGTTTACACTTACACTTGGATCATGACTCGCTTCCGACTTACTTCCTTCCCAACTTGTTTCCTGACATATGCTCTTGTCAAGCCATGGTATAGATTCTAAGTGACCCTAGAGACCTAAAGCCTAAGCTTTAATACCACTTCTTGTCGCGACCCGAAACCCACCCTAGAAGATAGAGTGAATCTTGGACGACTAATCATGACTTGCATGACTTGCTTGACAAACCAACCTGTAAAACCCACAGAGTATATACAATAGAGAATAAAAACAGTGGAAACATACTCTAACATAGTACAGTGGAAGTCTATCAAACCTCTATGTATATACATAATTCAAGTTTATACAAAAAGAAATTCAAAAGAAAGTGTGGACAGACTCGCCAAAATACATGAATGTATATCTCTCATCTCACCCACAGCTATTCACTCAGAATCTACTACCACCTAATAGTAACCCTCGACCGGAGGTTCCTCTAAAGGTTCCTCGATGTACTCCTCCTCCACCCAAGGGCTTGGAGCACAGACATCGAATGGAGCAGTAGCTCCCTCAGTACCTGCTGACATAAGAAGTACGGTTGAGCATGGAATACTCAGTGGGTACCAAATACTAACCAACAGTCATAGCATATAGATAGTATACATAAGGCAGGAAGCAATTTGCATATATAAAATAGGAACAATTCATATCATACAAGAAGGTAAAGCAGTTCATAATCATGCTTGCATTCATAAAAACCGATAAAACCCTTGAAAACTTGTGCACTTGACTTAACTTAAAGCACCCTTTTCGTGATTAAAAACTTGTCTATTGTGTCATGCGTGTCATGCCATGTCATGCGTGTCGTGCTTGTATCATGCTTGCTTGCTCGGAAAATAAACTACTTGTGAGGGAAGGGAGACCCTTCTTCCTAAATGTTCATGCTTGCCATGCCATGTCATCATGCTTGCTCGGAAATAAAACTACTTGAGAGGGAAGGGAGACCCTTCTTCCTAAATGTTCATACTTGCCATGCCATGTCATCATGCTTGCTCAGAAAGTAAACTACTTGTGAGGGAAGGGAGACCCTTCTTCCTAAATGCTCATGCTTGCCATGCCATGTTCCGTGCTTGCTGGGAAAAAAACTACTTGTGAGGGAAGGGAGACCCTTCTTCCTAAATGCTCATGCGAGAGAAGGGAAACCCTTCTTTATGAATGCTTGTCTTGTTCTTGCCAAAAGCGGGGTAAAACATATCATTGGATATGTCCCACCTCTAATTCTTGTTCTTCAAAAACCTCGGTGAATCATGTCATGCATGCCGTGCTCGTGGAATCGTGTGCATACTTGCATTGGAATTTATGACATTTGGGGATTTCACAATATATAGCATGTCACAATTTACACAATAAGCATTTGTGACATTTTAAGGAAAACAAGAACTCACACTATCATAAGCCCTAACAAGTTCATAAGTAATTAAGCATGCATTTTCTTAATTTATCCTTCGTGTTATGCACCTTGGCATTTCATCAAGCATAGGGTGTGTCCATTATTTATTTAAACCTAAATCATGCTTTTCTAGGTGGGTTATACTCACATCATACATGTTTGTTCATTATGGATACAATGCCCTCCCCATTTCATTCATCACAACCATACATACGGCATCCAATCGCCCATTCACATCCACAACCATCCATTCATCCCATTAGGTTTATATATTATGAAAACAATAAAGAAGAAGGGAATAAAAGAGGCATGAACTAGGAGGGTAGCAAGAGGTACCGACCTTGACAAATGAGGGAAGAAACCCCTTGCAAAACGTCCGTGAGTCGCCGCCCTAGCTTGAAGAAACTGCTCCTCGCGTGCTTGAATCGGAATCTTGAAGCAATCCAAGCTTGAGGTGATCTAGGGTTCACAAACCCTTTGATTTCTTCTCAAAAATCAAACCCTACGTTTTGAAATCTCCTTCTCTTCTCTCTTCCTCTCTAATATCTTCTAAGTGTGGTAAATGAGCCCTAAAGGCTCGGGCAAACATCTTAAGCTATGAGTGAAACGCTCAATGACAAAAACACCCTTACAAAAATTTCTGCAAAAACGCAAGGACCGAGCGATCGGTGGTTAAGAGCTTGCCATGTCATGTTCCATGCTTGCTGGGAAAAAAACTACTTGCGAGGGAAGGGAGACCCTTCTTCCAAAATGTTCATGCTTGCCATGTCATGTTCCATGCTTGCTGGGAAAATAAACTACTTACGAAGGAAGGGAGACCCTTCTTCCTAAATGCACTTGCGAGAGAAGGGAAACCCTTCTTTATGAATGCTTGTCTTGTTCTTGCCAAAAGCAAGGTAAAACATATCATAGGATATGTTCCACCTCTAGTTATCGTTCTTGAAAGACCTCAGTAAATAATGTCATGCATGCCGTGCTCGTGGAATCGTGTACATACTTGCTTTTGAATTTAAATATGACATTAGGGTAATTCACAATACATAAGACATCAATATTTTGAGTAAGTCAATGTTCATGCAATTTAGGGAAAGCGAGGAAGCACACTATCATTGGCCCTAGGAATTTTCATAATTGATTAAGCATACATTTCTTAATTTCCAACTCAATTTATTCACCTTGGCATTTCATCAAACACGGGGTGTATTCATTATGTATTTAACCTACATCATGCTTTTCTAGGTGGATTTATGTTCTCATCACACATGTATGTTCATATGGATACAATGCCCTCCCTATTTCATTCATCACAACCATACAAACGGCATCCAATTGCCCATTCACATCCACCAACTATCCATTCATCCCATTAGGTTCTTACATTAGGGAAAATAACAAAGAAGAAGAAAAGGAAAGAGTTATGAACTAGGAGGGTAGCAAAAGGTACCGACCTTGACAAATGAGGGAAGATATCCCTTGCAAAAACGTGCGTGAGCTGCTGCCCTAGCTTGGAGAGCGTAGTCCTCACGAGCTTGAATCTTGAACTTGAAGAGAAACGAGCGATGATTGTGGGTCTTCAACCCTTTGATTCCACCTCAAAAAAAAACCCTAGGTTTAGAATCTCCTTCTCCGCTTTCTCTAACTCTAAAACACTCTAAGTGTTGTGAATGAAGCCCTCAAGGCTCGGGCAAAGCCTTTAAGGCACGAGTGAAACGCCCAAAAGACGAAAACACTCTTACTGAAATTTCTGCAAAAAATGCGAAGACCGAGCCATCGGTGGTTATGACCGAGCGATCGGTTACCTACCGAGTGACCAGTGATATGACCGAGCTCTCGATCAAAAACAAGCTCTCTGGAAAATTTCCCCATACAAAATTTTCAACCAGTCGATAACCTCCGATCGATCGGTTGTGGACTGATCGATCGGTTGTGGACCGATCGATCGCTAAATGGACCAAGCGATCGGTGGTCTGCAGGTTTTGACACTGAGTCCATTTTTCACCCATTCCTACTATTGGGACCCCTTCAACTTCTATTCTAACATCTTCTAAACTTGACCAGGACACTTGTAAGGCTATAGTTTATTATTAGACAATTTATTTAATTAATTATAGCATCCTTGAGACAATTCTCTAAGTTTTCAGATTATCATTTCATGAAATTGGGCATTACAAGGTATCGTGCCTTGGCACACATTCCAGAACATGAGCAAAAGTTTCGAAGCTCTACATCCTCCCCTCCTTACAAAAATTTCATCCTCGAAATTTAGACTGTACATGCATTACAAACCAAAACAAAATTGCAAGTCATATCCAAAATCTACACAAAACTCATTCCAACAATTTCCGATACTTCGCTTTGACTTCGGCCTCACGCTCCCACGTAGCCTCTTCTCGAGCATGATGTTGCCATTGCACGAGAACCAATGGAATAGTCTTATTGCGAAGGACTTGATCTCTCCGATCCAAAATGTGCACCGACTTCTCAACCAAAGTGAGATCCTCTCGTATCTCCAACAGCTCCAAGTCTATGACATGCGAAGGATCCGTAATGTACTTCCGAAGCATAGACACATGGAAAACATTGTGAACCGTGGCCATATGAGGTGGAAGAACTACCCTGTAAGCAACTTCACCAACTCGCGTGATGATCTCAAATGGGCCAACATATCGAGGACTAAGCTTGCCACGCCTGCCAAATCTCATAACTCCTTTGCTAGGAGATACCTTCACAAAGACTTGATCCCCAACCTGGAATTCCAAGTCCCTGCGGTGTGTGTCCGCATAGCTCTTTTGACAATCTTTAGCGGCTTTCAATCAATCCCGGATGATCTTGACTATACTCGCAGTTTGTTCGATCAACTCTGGACCTAACACCTTTCTTTCTCCTACCTAATCCCAATAGAGAGGAGACCTGCAGCTTCGCCCATACAAGGCCTCAAATGGTGCCATTTGGATGCTCACCTAATAGCAATTGTTTGTTGGACATATATGCCCTCGAAAGCCAATAAGAGACTTTTCTATGTTGATTAGATAAGCATCATATTCACACAACAAAATATAAAGGGTATTTATATTAATTATTGTCTCATATGATGAAGACATAAAGTTCCATAGGTAACATTGTAGGAAAATCATGCAAAGGTTGCTAGGAGATATGATTTTCCGGTTCCTTATAAACCTAATATTGTTCGAAGCCTCTAAAGTACTGGTTGGGCACCATACTTCATCATGGCTTGCACATGTGTAGTTCTATGAGATAGTGTGATGAATCTCATTCAGAGAGAGTGGTGACTCTTGACTAGCATGTGAGTATATGTAGCAAGTACATAATACTGAACGGGGTCACTAGTGGATACCCTATGGAATACACTATCAGATTGTATTAGGGTTATCCATTTGACAAATTGTCCTTAGACCTGAGAGGTTAATATCCTCTCAAACATCTGTCTATATGGCTTTGATGTGCCAATCGGCAATGTCCAATACACAGGACTAACTCCGGGTACGTTGTGTCATGTACACAATGTTTGGAGAAGTGTCTAAACACTCAATAAGGAATCCACAACTCCTTAATTGGAGATAATGATATCAAGGTGATACTTGTTGAACTGAACTGTGAAATCCAGTACTGGTGCTTTTCGGTAAAATGGTCTTTATCGAAGTTGATATTCTCAATATGGAAATGTATATATAAATATATATATGTCAGTTCTTTTCTAATGTTTCTTCAAAATTGTTTTGGAGGTTCAGTTCAATGAAAAAGTAATCATGAGAAAGAGTTCTATTCATAAGCTAGGGACTAAGACAGTAAAATTGTTCCAATCCCAGAAGCTTACAAGTGATATCGGAATGTGGAAAGATTTATTTGTAAATATATTGTGAGATGGTATTTACAAGCAATTCTCTAATTTCTGGAGGTTAATCACATTGTGTTGATGGACATTAATTGTGATTGGTGGAAGTCCAGGGATATAGATAAAATTCTATAATCCTAATGGAGTTTTAGGAAAGGTGTTTCCTAGTAACAATGCTTTAACCAAAAGGTTGAGTACTTGGTCCCACAACTGGAAACAGGAGATCCCTTTAGATCCCACACACAAGGACCTTCTTAAGTATTTAATTAATTTATAATTAAATTAATTAATTTCTCTAAGTAATCACTATATGGTATAGTGAAGCTCTAAAAGGTGGAATCACATTAGATGTGAAAAACCAAATGGGTAGGACCCATTGGGAATTATTATAAAAGAATAATTCAAGTGACCAAGAGGGTTTTGGAAACCCTTTAGGCGTGTGGAGTGGGACCCACCTAGGGTGGGACACCAACTTCATGGAGGAAATAATAATTGTTATTATTTATTTAATTAGTTTCTAATAACTAATATCCTTATTGGATAAGGTTAGTTAGTTAGTTAGAGTTAGTTACTAATTAAAGATTCCTTGTTGGACAAGGAGTCTATTAGTTTCTTGCTAATCAAGGAATCCTAATTGGATTAGGATAAGGATAAGATTAGTTGGACACTAATTAGTTTCTATTTTGATTATTCCTAATTAATTATGGAGAAACCAAATAGGAAACAAATTGAGGAATCCTTATTGGATAAGGATTAGGAAACTTTAGTTGCAAGCAACCAATGAAACCTATAAAAGGGATGGACGTCCAAGGCTTTGGGCATTCTTGAATTTTCCAGAATTTCCATATTTGGAAACTTCTCTCCCTCTCCTCAAGTTCACGCCCAGCCTTCCCCCCTTTGAGGGTGTACGGTCACCCTTCCCCTTCTTCCTTTTGTTTGGTTTTTGATCTTGATGATCAAGAACAAGTTCTTTGAAGATCAAGATTGGATCTTGTTTGATCAAGAAAGGTTCTAGTATCAAAGAAAAGAAGAAAAGATAAAAGAGCATAGAATTTGGAAGAGCCATTAGCTTCCATTAGAGAAAGCTTTAATAGAAAAAGAAGGTTCGTGTGAATCGACAGGAGACTTGACACTTGTGATGTTTTACGAGTACTATTCTAACGTGGATTTGACTTAACAATTTCAAAGTCGCAAAGGTGAATGTTATTCTAACCTTCATTGAATAAAATCAATTAGAATCTTAGTCAGATCTTGGGATTCGATGTATGTCCCCCAAGAACTGTGTTTCTAAAATGATAAAGAGGCATACTTTCAGTGGTATCAGAGCCTTGGCTATGCTTCTCTTTGATTTTTGAGTTTAATCAAGATTTATATCAAGATTGCCTCCCCTATGAATTTTGGTAGCCCTAATGAATCAATCTTCTAGATTCTTGATTATTGGATAATCATTATTATGCTTAAGGGATCCCCCTCTAGTTATTGAGGGAGTAATCAAGCCCTTAGAAATTAGTGTGATACTAATTTCAATTTTGGATGATTTTAAAACTTCTCTTAATTCTATTAGGGATAGGTATATAGAGATATAAATTTGGTTAAAGCCCTTTAAGGATTTAGAGATCCTTTTTATATTAAATTAAATTGGTTAATTTATTCTTGTGAGCCCCGGGCAAGTTTTCCCTTTGATATATACCACTTAGATACCTATTGATATTTTGGCTAGCAAATATAGATGAGATTTTATTTATTAAATCTTAATTAATAAATCTCATGGTGTTAGACACCCTTGCTTAAGTGTTCTTGGAGATTAAAGCTTATTTCGATTAAAATTGATTCATGGATTTTCGGATTTGTATTTGATTAGAAGAATCGATATAGTTTCGGTATTTCGGCCATAACTTTGTGACCGTAAGTCTGATTTAGGTCCGTCAGTAAATCGTTTCGAAGCCGTCGAAAGGATCTACAACTTTCGTGAAGAAATGTTTTCCAGAATCAATCGTTTTGAGGGTCAAAACTTGAGTCGAAAATCTAAAGCGGGAAAAAGAGTTTTCTAAATTAATTTTCCAAGAGGCTTTCAAATTTTTCCTAAATTCTATTATTTGATTTGAGAGCATGAGATGCTATTAAATCGTTTAACGGGCTATCAATTAATTAAATAGTTTAATTATTTGATTCGAGAGCACGGGCTGAGATTTAATTAAATTGTTTAATTATCTGCTTCGAGTCCACGGGCTATCATTTAATTAAATGTTAATTATGATATCATTTATGGTTCCCTAAAAAGTTTATGAGAGTAATACCATGATTATTGTAGTTGATTTGGATCAATTACATGTGCTCAGAATTATCGGCTACATAGTATTTATAAGTTTTTATTTGATTAATAGTTAATCAAGTAATTACATAAATGCCATTGGTTGAGATACAGCGTTTTATCTCAAGTGAATTTTAATTGATAGAGATCAATTATTTTATGGACATTTAATACTATTATTTAGAGTATCATTTTATTTAATTGTTAAATCAAATAATCCCTTATGGAAAATTTTGAATTCACCTATTATTGATTTTGAATTTATTTTTGGAATCAATATAAGGTGATATTAAAAAAATTAGCAATTTACTGATTTTTATTTTGGTCTTTTAATTGTAATTAGATCAAAATAATATAGAAGGGATTAGATCCCTAGCCTAGCCGAATTTAATATGGTGTTTTTTATTTGTTTATCAATTGAGGAATGTGAGGATGAATTTTAGGGTTAGATTAAATTTTAGAGAAATTGTTTCTCTTAATGACTTTCCAAGCATTAAAGGAAAATTTTTTTCTTTTAATGATGATCTAAAATCCCTAAGAATTCATTCTTGACATGCTTGCTTTCTTTGCTCTAGGGTTTATCTATTAAATGTTAATAGAGGCCTTAACCATATGGGAAAGAGTTTCCTAAGGTTAACAAAACCCTTGTTGAGGTTATGGACTTTCTAAGTAATTTGTCATGCTATGTTATTATTCATAGTTGATGAATTGTTAATATATATTCTTGTTGAATGGTGGATGGGTTCCATAATCATGCCTTCTTCTCTCTCTATTCTCTTCTCTTTCTTCTTATGAGTTGTACTCCCCTTTAGCACCCTATTTTGGGTGGCATCTCAAGGTTTCTTATTTTGAATATGATGTAATCTTAGTATTAGGAGTTGCTGGTTTTTCTCTATAGAGAAATCATATTGAAGATCGAAGATGATGGTGATCGTATGGAGAACAAATCTTAGAAGACGTTCTACAAGAGTAGTTGTAGGATTTCTAAGATAGCATGATCATGTGGACCCATTGTGCGGCTATATTATGTATTTCATATGATGATTTGTTATAGCTCTTAGTTGCTTAGAAAAGTCCATAACCCTTGTGATAATGTGATTATCTGTCGCGACCCAAAATACCCCCTAGGAGTTAAGGGTACCTTGACTTGTGACCACCGTATCATACCTCCAGCATGATACATAAGGCACACGTGGAAACCTGTCAGAGTACCTGAATATACATAGCGGAAACGAAATACAATGCACAGCGGAAAATAAAATACTAAACATAGCGGAAGCAAAATGAATACTCCTATAACTTGGCTCAAGTAAGAACCAACAAGTATACATGTGTGAGAAACCCAAAAGTGGAGTGGACAAACCCCACACTCACATAACAAAATGACACAAGTTCTAAGTCGGTCGATCAACAGAAATCGAAGTCACGACTCTTATCTAGAGCACCATCGTCATGATAGTGATCCATGGAAGGCTCCGGGTCACGGTACTCTTCCTCGACCCAAGGTTCGTCGCCACACAAATCGAATGGAACCCGAGCACCTGCCGATCATAACAATATCGACTGAGCATGGAATACTCAGTGTATACAAACTAATAACAATAAAGCGGTTAGGCATGGAGCATACAAGACATGGAGAATGAAATCCGTAAATTCCTTAAAGCATGGAAACCATGAAAACGTATGTGAGATAATAAAACTGTAACCGTGTGAGTCAATCGATAATCATAACCTTATGAGTTCTTGTGAGTTCATGGAGTTACTTAGAGTCATTATGATCCGTAGAGACATAGAGCATAGAGCAATAACCTTAGAGCATTTCCATAGAGCATAACCTTAGAGATCTTAGAGCATTTCATTGTGATCCGTGGAGCTTGTGAGACGATCTTAGAGCATTATCATAGAGTTTCCTTGTGAGCATGGTATGATCCTTAGAGCTTGTGAAACGATCTTAGAGAAATCATAGAGTTACTTAGAATCATTCATTATTCGTCTTTTCGTGAAAAACTTTTGTTTGTACTTGGAGAAATCCATGGAAACCATCGGTTCATGCGAGACATGCGAGCATATGCACTTAATAAGAGAAATCATCACATTTAAGCATAGAATCCCTTAGAGGTATTTTATCAAACACTTAGAGTGCATCATAATAGTAACCTTCATCCAAGGATATAATCACACATTTTCATACATAAAATCAATACATAAAGATAGGGCATAGATAAGAAGAATCATAATTAGTAACTAGTAGGATTGCAAGATTGTAGTAGAGTGTATCTACCCTGGGGAAATCAATGAGTTTGACTCCCAATGGCTGGAACAAGCAATAACCTTGTGTTCTTGGTTGAGAATCACCAAGGGAAGTGGAAGAACCTTGATCTTCCACAAGCTTGATCAACAAGTAGTTCCTCTCCTTCTTCTCTCTCTCAAAATCTCCTAAGATAGGGCACAGAGGGTTTCTGAAACCCTAAGGCACGAACTCAGCCTATTTATAGGCAAAGGGTGATGGCCAAAGTCTTAAACACCCTTAATGAAGAAAAACTGCGTCTGACCGATCGATCGGTGGTATGGACCGAGCGATCGGTGGCTTCCGGTCGATCGGTGTTATGACCGAGAGATCGGTCAAAAACACGCTCTCTGGAATTTTTCCTCATACAAAAAAGTTAACCGTGCGACAGCTATCGAGCGATCGGTGGTTGACGGTGGTTGACCGATCGATCGCAGGTAATGACCGAGCGATCGGTGCTCTGTTATGTCTGGACTGTTTTGACTATATCTTTTGACTCGCTCGTCGGATTTCGATGATTCAACTTGCGTTGGATCCGTCTTTCGAAAACGAACATTTCTGACGTTTCGGAATTTCCGATTTCTCCCTTATTTATTAATTAGACTACAAAAACGGCCAATTAGCTACGAAGGTGCTGTTTATTAAGGATGAAAAAGTCCGGGGTGCTACATTCTCCCCCCCTTACAAAAATTTCATCCTCGAAATTTGGACGATACATACATGCGTAAAACTATAACAAAATACAAGGGAAATGCCAAGGCCTTAAACAAATAAATGGGGGTACGTTTCTCGTACTTCGGCTTCTCGCTCCCATGTAGCCTCTTCCTTGGAATGATGCTGCCACTTCACTAGGACTAAAGGGATAGTCTTGGTTCGCAACACTTGATCTCGACGATCCAGAATCTGAACTGGTTGTTCAACCAACGTAAGATCCTCTCGAATCTCAACAGGATCAAGAGCGATGACGTGAGATGGATCCGAAATGTATTTTCTAAGCATAGAGACGTGAAATACATTATGGACCGCTGCCATGTGAGGCGGTAGTGCTACCCTGTAAGCAACCTCACCAACCCTTGTGACGATCTCAAATGGTCCCACGTACCTAGGACTGAGCTTTCCCTTCTTCCCGAATCGCATGATTCCCCGACTCGGCGAAATCTTCACAAAGACCCGATCCCCAACTCGGAACTCTAAATCTCTGCGACGTATATCCGCATAGCTCTTCTGCCTATCCTGAGCACTTTTCAATCGCTCCCGGATAATTTTGACCCTTTCTGCGGTCCGCTCTATCAACTCGGGACCAAGAATTTTCCTCTCACCAACTTCATCCCAGTATAGCGGTGATCGACAACTTCGACCATACAGAGCTTCAAAAGGTGCCATTTGGATGCTTGCCTGATAGCTATTGTTATAGGCAAACTCAACCAACGGCAACTGTTCCTCCCAACTACCCTAAAAATCCAGCATACAAGCTCGGAGCATATCCTCCACTACTTGATTCACCCTCTCCGTTTGTCCATCGGTCTGAGGATGGAAGGCGGTACTGAATTCTAAAACGAGAACCCATAGCATCCTGGAAAGTTTTCCAAAACCTGGAAGTAAACCGAGGATCTCGATCAGACACGATAGAAACTGGCACACCGTGCAGTCGAACCACCTCCTGAACATACAGGGCTACCAACTGATTTGCATTGAAAGTAGTTCGGTACGGAATAAAATGTGCAGACTTAGTCAACCTGTCCACAATCACCCAAATAGCATCGGAGCCCTTTGCCGTTCGCGGCAAACCCACGATGAAATCCATCGAGATGTTCTCCCATTTCCACTCCGGAATAGGAAGGGACTGCAAAAGACCTGCCGGCCTTTGATGTTCGGCTTTTACCTGCTGGCAAATCAAACATCTGGCGACGTACTCAGCGACTTCCCTCTTCATGTTTCTCCACCAGTAGTGCTTCTTGAGATTCTGGTACATCTTAGTACCTCCCGGATGTACCGTGTACTTTGATCGGTGAGCTTCATTCAAAATTTCATCCCTCAAAACTGTGTCGGCGGGGACACACAACCTGCCTTTAAATGTGATAGCACCATCATCATTTAAAGCGAACTCCTGATTGCCGTTACTCACCGACTTGTCTCGGTAAGCAAGCAACTCAACATCTGAATTCTGTAACTCCTTGATCTGGCTCAAGATCTGTGGCCTAACCACCACATTGGACATTATCAGCCCATACGTGACATGCCTGAGAGTAGTGTCCAAATGACACATATCATGTAATAACTTCCACTCTTGCACTCTCAATTGAGCCATAACTCCGTAAGGTTTTCTGCTAAGAGCATCGGCCACCACGTTAGCCTTACCCGGGTGGTACTGGATGGAACAGTCGTAGTCCTTCATGAACTCCATCCAACGACGCTGCCTCATATTCAACTCCTTCTGGAGGAAAAGATACTTCAAACTCTTGTGGTCTGTGAACACCACGAATTCTTCTCCGTAGAGGTAGTGACGCCAAAGTTTCAGTGCAAAGATGACTGCAGCGAGCTCTAAGTCATGTGTGGGGTAATTCTGCTCATGCTCCTTCAGCTGACGGGAAGCATAGGCAACCACCTTTTTATGCTGCATCAAAACACATCCAAGTCCCACTAGTGAAGCATCACTATAGACTTCGAAACCACCGCTCCCAGATGGAACTGTAAGAACAGGAGCCGAAGTAAGCTTCTTTTTCAACTCCAAGAAACTAGCCTCGCACTTATCACTCCAAGTGAAACTCGTGTTCTTCCGTGTGAGATAGGTAAGCGGAGCTGCTAAACTTGAAAATCCTTCCACAAACCTTCTGTTATATCCTGCCAACCCGAGGAAACTACGAATCTCGGTGACACTCTTCGGCCTTTCCCAATTCATCACCGCTTCAATCTTTGCAGGATCAACTGAAATACCTTCAGCAGATACCACGTGTCCAAGAAAAGACACCTTGTTCAGCCAGAACTCACACTTGCTCAACTTAGCATACAGACTATGCTCTCGAAGTGTCTGCAATACCAGACGGAGATCTCTCGTGTGATCCTCCTGTGACTGTGAATACACAAGGATATCATCTACGAACACGATCACACATTGATCGAGAGACGATCTGAACACCCGATTCATCAAATCCATGAATGCTGCCGGTGCGTTAGTCAGTCCAAAAGACATGACTAAAAACTCGTAATGACCGTATCGAGTTCGGAATGCCGTCTTCGGAATGTCCTCTTTCTTGATCTTCAACTGATGATAACCAGATCGAAGGTCAATCTTGGAGAAAAACTGCGCACCCTTCAATTGGTCAAACAAGTCGTCTATCCGAGGCAATGGATAACGATTCTTGATCGTGACCTTGTTCAATTGCCTGTAATCAATGCACATGCGCATTGATCCATCTTTCTTCTTCACGAAGAGAACCGGAGCTCCCCAAGGTGAAACACTTGGCCGGATAAAACCAAGGCCTTGCAATTCTTCTAACTGCTCTTTTAACTCCTTAAGCTCAATAGGGGCCATCCTATACGGAGCTCTTGAAATCGGAACTATGCCTGGAGCTAGCTCAATCGCAAACTTGATTGCACGATCGGGAGGCAATCCCGGCAAGGTTTCCGGAAAAACATCCATATACTCACATACCACTGGAATGGGTGTGGAGTCTCGCACTTCTACACCCTCGAGACTAAGAGCTGCAAAGCGGGCAATGTCTCTTCTCTAAAGTCCCCTGAAATGAAACGGCTTTAACCCCACGGGTTTAAAATGCACCACCTTCTCGAAACACGCCACGTGTCCATGGTGAGTTGAGAGCCAATCCATACCTAGGATGACATCGAAATCCCAATCCTGAATTTCCAGAAGGATCAAGTCGACTGGCAACTCGTGCTGCATGACTTGTACAACACTATCCGGATACACTTTATCTGTCTCAATAGATTTTCCCAATGGAGTCGAAATGGACAACTCCCTAGGTAGCTTGCTTGGCTCAGACGTAAAGCCCTTGGCAAAGCTTGGTGAAACGAACGAGTGAGTGGATCCTGTGTCTATCAACACTCTTGCCAAACATTCATTTACGAGCAACGAACCTGAGAATTTGAATCATCTCAGTTATAACACAACTGTACCTATAGATACAAACATCGCAAAACACCACATAGGATATATATAGATACGAACATATCATGACAATATTAGAACTTTGACAAGGACTAGTTCGTGCGTACCTTGCACAACATCATCAGATGCCTGTGCGTCTCTATCAGTCATGGCAAAGACTCTGCCCTGGTTTGCCTGACGAGGCTGCTGGGTAGGCTGCAAGGATCTAGAGGCCTGAGATGAAGACCCCTGAAGTGAATTCTGCCTGCCTGGAGGCCGAACTCCCTGTGATCCCGACTGTGACTGCTTGCGCGGGCAATCTCGAATCATATGGCCCACCTCGCCACAGTGGAAGCATCCACCTGACATTCTTCGGCAATCTCCAGTCTTATGCCGACGACCACATACGGCGCACTCCTCAAATGTCTGCGATGCGGAGGAAGCCGGAGGCATAACCCTCGTAGCTTGCGATGCCGTAGGACGCGGTGCCTGAGGCGCAAAAGAAGGTCTCTGAGCCGACATCGGCTGGGAGAACTGGTACGGTGCAGTCCTAGTCCTTTTCTCTGAAGAACTACTCGACTGACCCCGAGACATGCTCTTCCCGAAGCCACTGTCTCTTCTTCTCACGAAGTCTTCCGCATTCTTTTCGGCGATCTTCGCCTTCCCTACTATCTCTCTCCAAGACTCTACCTGGAGAATGGACACCCGATCTCGGATGAAAGCCTTCAAGCCCATCTCAAACTTCCTGACCTGTAGGTCTTCAGTAGCCACCAAGTGCGGAGCAAACCTAGACAACTCGATGAACTTAGCCTCATACTCGGCTACGCTCATCGACCCTTGCTCCAAAAGCATAAACTCTCTCGCCTTTTGTTCCCGAATAAACCTGGGAAAGTACTGTTCCCTGAAAGTCTCTAAGAACTCCGCCCAAGTCCAGGGCACACCTGCCTTAGCAACATCCTTCTGCCTTTGGGCAGCTCTCCACCAGTGTTCGGCTTCACCTTCCATCACGAAGGAAGCCCATTCTACCCTTTGCTCATCGGTACAACGGACAGCCCGGAAGGTCTTCTCCAGCTGCATAATCCAAGACTCGGCCACCATGGGGTCCAGAGTGCCATAGAATGTAGGAGGCCGCAGTCTCCTAAAAGCTTCGAGCCCCGCGATGTGATGCACCGGTGTAGGCACAGGCGTGGACGGTGGGGTAGGCATAGGCCTTGCTGGCAACAATGCCAAAGTCTTGGCTATGGAATCCATAGCATTCGTGAAATACAACGGTTCCTCTTCTCTCGGAACTTCACTCTCGGCCCTCCGAGTATGGTAACCTCGACCCCGATTGCCACGTCTCATGATATCGAATCCTGAGATCAATTTGGCAAAACATGAGTCTAACTTGGATACCAAATCTCACATATCATATAGCAATTCAATAATCATGAAATGCTATACCGCACATAGTATACATCGAGGTATATATATATATCATCATATAATTATACTTTAGAGCCTATACTAGAACCTCGCATAGGGCCACATCAATCTCGGATCCTATACTGACCTAAGGATTCACTTGATACCGGTTATGTCGTGGTAACAAGCCTAAGACAACTGAGTCCTTCTGAGTTCTAAGTTCAACTCATAGGAATTGCTTCCGCTTAGGCCAAGCCTGAGTGACCTAACTAAGTCTGTCATTAGACATAACTAGCTCTGATACCAAGTCTGTCGCGACCCAAAATACCCCCTAGGAGTTAAGGGTACCTTGACTCGTGACCGCCGTATCATACCTCCAGCATGATACATAAGGCACACGTGGAAACCTGTCAGAGTACCTGAATATACATAGCGGAAACGAAATACAATGCACAGCGGAAAATAAAATACTAAACATAGCGGAAGCAAAATGAATACTCCTATAACTTGGCTCAAGTAAGAACCAACAAGTATACATGTGTGAGAAACCCAAAAGTGGAGTGGACAAACCCCACACTCACATAACAAAATGACACAAGTTCTAAGTCGGTCGATCAACAGAAATCGAAGTCACGACTCTTATCTAGAGCACCATCGTCATGATAGTGATCCATGGAAGGCTCCGGGTCACGGTACTCTTCCTCGACCCAAGGTTCGTCGCCACACAAATCGAATGGAACCCGAGCACTTGCCGATCATAACAATATCGACTGAGCATGGAATACTCAGTGTATACAAACTAATAACAATAAAGCGGTTAGGCATGGAGCATACAAGACATGGAGAATGAAATCCGTAAATTCCTTAAAGCATGGAAACCGTGAAAACGTATGTGAGATAATAAAACTGTAACCGTGTGAGTCAATCGATAATCATAACCTTATGAGTTCATGGAGTTACTTAGAGTCATTATGATCCGTAGAGACATAGAGCATAGAGCAATAACCTTAGAGCATTTCCATAGAGCATAACCTTAGAGATCTTAGAGCATTTCATTGTGATCCGTGGAGCTTGTGAGACGATCTTAGAGCATTATCATAGAGTTTCCTTGTGAGCATGGTATGATCCTTAGAGCTTGTGAAACGATCTTAGAGAAATCATAGAGTTACTTAGAATCATTCATTATTCATCTTTTCGTGAAAAACTTTTGTTTGTACTTGGAGAAATCCATGGAAACCATCGGTTCATGCGAGACATGCGAGCATATGCACTTAATAAGAGAAATCATCACATTTAAGCATAGAATCCCTTAGAGGTATTTTATCAAACACTTAGAGTGCATCATAATAGTAACCTTCATCCAAGGATATAATCACACCTTTTCATACATAAAATCAATACATCAAGATAGGGCATAGATAAGAAGAATCATAATTAGTAACTAGTAGGATTGCAAGATTGTAGTAGAGTGTATCTACCCTGGGGAAATCAATGAGTTTGACTCCCAATGGCTGGAACAAGCAATAACCTTGTGTTCTTGGTTGAGAATCACCAAGGGAAGTGGAAGAACCTTGATCTTCCACAAGCTTGATCAACAAGTAGTTCCTCTCCTTCTTCTCTCTCTCAAAATCTCCTAAGATAGGGCACAGAGGGTTTCTGAAACCCTAAGGCACGAACTCAGCCTATTTATAGGCAAAGGGTGATGGCCAAAGTCTTAAACACCCTTAATGAAGAAAAACTGCGTCTGACCGATCGATCGGTGGTATGGACCGAGCGATCGGTGGCTTCCGGTCGATCGGTGTTATGACCGAGAGATCGGTCAAAAACACGCTCTCTGGAATTTTTCCTCATACAAAAAAGTTAACCGTGCGACAGCTATCGAGCGATCGGTGGTTGACTGTGGTTGACCGATCGATCGCAGGTAATGACCGAGCGATCGGTGCTCTGTTATGTCTGGACTGTTTTGACTATATCTTTTGACTCGCTCGTCGGATTTCGACGATTCAACTTGCGTTGGATTCGTCTTTCGAAAACGAACATTTCTGACGTTTCGGAATTTCCGATTTCTCCCTTATTTATTAATTAGACTACAAAAACGGCCAATTAGCTACGAAGGTGCTGTTTATTAAGGATGAAAAAGTCCGGGGTGCTATATTATCGTTTTTGTACAAATTTTGGATAATTGGATCAAACCCCACAATATGTGTTTTGTTCAAACATAAAAAGTTTGTGTTTAAATAAAACACATTATTATAGCCCTTTTGGACGTGATGCATCTAGTCCATGTTGAAATTTTTACGTGGAATATGTTACTTACATGATTATGAGATAATTGTGCCTTAATTGACATAGATGTAAGCTAACAATATTCACGATTTTGGGAAGTGCTTGAGTAACACTTATATACCCTAGTAGAGGTCTTGAAGAGTTGTTTAAAGACTCCCATAATTTCTTTTAAACTTAGGGTTGATGAACCCTAATGTGCTAAAAATAATTCGTAGAGAATTAAAGGGTAATATAGTCCATTTTGACTTATGGGCTTTAGTGATGCACATGGACACTTTATAATTGTTATTCTGGGCCCAAGGTGCTTTGTATGACCAATGGTCCATCATATGGATGAATGAACCATCTAAAGCCCACTGATGTTAAAAAAATAACCTTTATACCCTTGGATTAGATCCATTAAGATTTCTAGGGCTAGTGGGAGTTCATTGGAATTAGTTTGATCTAATTAAAAAGAAATTTGATTTATTATCATGTGATGATATTTGTATATTATTCTATGCATGTCATGCAATGATAAATATTGTGAATACTTTTTATATATGCATTAGATGTATAATTTGTTCATAATATTCTGTTTTCCCTCAAGAAAAATATTAAGTGAATTAAATGGGCTAATCTATCCTACGGGATAATGTTGCCCTATGACCTTCCATTATCAATAAGACTAGGAATTAATTAGCCTGAGTCTTGTCTCTCTGACAGGAATCGGACATAATTCAGTCTAAATTAAACTCCTAGTGTTTTATTTCTATAGTAGATAGGAATGTGTATGGCCTGATAGGGAGTGTCAACTAGCATTGGGGCATATTCTTACTTGATCATATGACAACCGAGAATAATGGGTTTCACTTAACCAAGGACCATGACGGTTGACAGGTGACAGTCATGTTATCCTTGGAGGTCACAAGACAATTAGGAATCACTGATTTACATAAGGAGTTATGCATGAGATGCTCAGTGATGGATAGTTTCTATCCACCTTGTAGTGCATGTGTGGTACTATCCTAGCATGGAAAATTGCATCTGTATTATAAGGCACCCAATGCTCATCAGAAATATGAAGTAGCATATTTCTTAATTTTATAGATTGAGGGGTCTATGAAATTTGACTGAATGATGAGCAATATCATCAAAGATCGAAAGCCCTGATCTAATGATATTATAATGTGTGAAATATTATGATGTATGTTTTATTGTCATGTCATTCTATAACCACTTTATCAAGACTTTAATGAGAATCTCTTGACCAATTCAAAGTGTTTGGAATGGAAAAGGAATCTCAAGTTTGTACTTACTATATAAAGAATTACCCAAGTTCTCACTACTGATGTTAAATCTCATATGAGATGTTTACAGAATACAATAGGGCTGCTAGGCAGCTCGCTATATAAAAGGACAAGTGGAGACCAAGTTGACTAGGGAAACCCAGTCACAAAGAATATGATAGAGATCATTGGATTCATAAATCCCAATTCTTGGTGCTGAGATAAATTGAGATAAATTTATGGGATTAGAGGATATGATCATCGAAAAACTCCCGGAGTCCTTTAATATGGTTATGTTGAACAAGTAGGAAATCAGATTGTCCGAAATCCCACATGTTGCATATGGCTAAGAACATTTGAAGAGTTCAATGCTACTTGCAAAGATGTTCAAAAGAATTGGATTTTCTAAATTCTGAGCATTTATGCAAAGGAAAGAAATCCAAGATTTTCCATTGGAAATGTATTCTAGTAGTATGGCCAAAGGCTCTTCTGAGAAGAAAGGAAAGTATAAGGATTGTGCTTCATAGTGAAGCAATTGGTCATTGGATACAGGACAAACCTTTGGAAGGATTGTCCAGCTTGTATACTCATCAAGTCTAACTTAATTGTTGAAACCTCCAGCTCCTAATGCTTGGTATGATCTTGCATAAGTGCAATAGTTGCATGTTTGTTAAGGAGAAGGAGAAATCTGAGTAGATAAAACCTCTACTTGGGAATAAATAAAAAATAAAAAAATTGATGATCGTAACCATATGAATCTTCCAATAAGAGGTAGCTAACTTTATTTCACATTCTTTGAAAAGTTCAAGGAATTCCGCATTGAAATAAAGAAACAGCTAGGCAAGTCTTCCATGATTAAGAAGAGTACCTCTTAATAGAAATTTCATAATTTACTCTCATTACATCTTGTCTCAGATAATTCCCATAACAAACCATAGCATGATGGTGTTGTTAAATCGAATTTTATTGGATATGATTTGATAGAAGATGAGCTTGGGATTCGCATTAGAGACATTTAGTCTCTATTCCTGGATAACAAAAGATATTTGTAAACAGGAATACAAGTTTCCTAGTAGAGAAACTGAATCTAGAATTGTTTTAGAAGCGGAAGCCCAATAGACCGATAATTATGAGAATTGATAGAGATCAACTCTCTACTCTCACTATACCTAAATAGTACACTAGAACCCACAGGTCCCAGAATCTGTAGTTGGACTAACTTTTATTCTGATGAAGTAATCAAACTGCATGATTTTCATCTAAGAATAAAAGTATCCTTTGTATGCAAATTGGTTAGTGGGAGCATAATTACTTTCCTGGCTCTATGCAAAGATAATATTCTTTTCATTGCGAATGAAGTATGAATATTATTCTTCTCTTAGATTTGATTAAGCAATTTTACAATGAAGGACAAAAACTTTGACATCATGTTTCTTAGTCGTAAATGGTTTAAAGACAAAAGAAAAATGATATTGTTATTCTCCCAATAACAATGATGTTTTTGTGCAAGTAAGATTCCAAGAAAAGAGTTTCTACCTTTATGGGATGGAATCTGCTTCTCTAAGATATATGATATCATGAGAAAATATACTTGTACTAGACCGGATATTCATCACATGTTGATGTGATAAGATATTGGTCAGATTAGTCCGGAGCATTGCATAATGGTAAAGTACAAGCATGTTAACTTCTGAAAATGACTGTTGGATAGTATCATTTTTGTTTAGTCTTTTAAGACTATGGTTATTGCTAATAAATTTGCAAGAGTTGCAAGTGTTATTGCATCACTACAATAGTTGTGGTAAAGCAGACATGCCAGACCCATACATATTAAGTTATGTCTCAATTGGTGTTTGAGAAACATCACTGAGAAGATGGGTATTACATCTAATTTGCTTAGAGTGCAAGTGGGAGATTGTTGTACATATATGCCCTCGAAAGCCAATAAGAGACTTTTCTATGTTGATTAGATAAGAATCATATTCACACAACCAACTATAAAGGGTATTTATATTAATTACTGTCTCATATGATGAAGACATAAAGTTCCATAGGTAACATTGTAGGAAAATCATGCAAAGGTTGCGAGGAGATATGATTTTCGGTTCCTTGTAAACCTAATATTGTTCGAAGCCTCTAGAGTACTGGTTGGGCGCAGTACTTCATCATGGCTTGCACATGTGTAGTTCTATGAGATAGTGTGATGAATCTCATTCAGAGAGAGTGGTGACTCTTGACTAGCATGTGAGTATATGTAGCAAGTACATAATACTGAACGGGGTCACTAGTGGATACCCTATGGAATACACTGTCAGATTGTATTAGGGTTATCCATTTGACAAATTGTCTGTAAACCTGAGAGGTTAACATCTTCTCAGACATTTGTCTATATGGCTTTGATGTGCCAATCGGCAATGTCCAATACACAGGACTAAGTCCGGGTACGTTGGGTCATGTACACAATGTTTGGAGAAGTGTGTAAACACTCAATAAGGAATCCACAACTCCTTAATTGGAGATAATGATATCAAGGTGATACTTGTTGAACTGAACTGTTAAATCCAGTACTGGTGCTTTTTGGTAAAATGGTCTTTATCGAAGTTGATATTTTCAATATGAAAATGTATATATAAATATATATATGTCAGTTCTTTTCTAATGTGTCTTCAAAATTGTTTTGGAGGTTCAGTTCAATGAAAAAGTAATCATGAGAAAAGGTTCTACTCATAAGTTAGGGACTAAGACAGTGGAATTGTTCCAATCCCGGAAGCTTACAAGTGATATCGGAATGTGGAATGATTTATTTGTAAATATATTATGAGATAGTACTTACAAGCAATTCTCTAATTTCTGGAGGTTAATCACATTGTGTTGATGGACATTAATTGTGATTGGTGGAAGTCCAGGGATATAGATAAAATTCTATAATCCTAATGGAGTTTTAGGAAAGGTGTTTCCTAGTAACAATGCTTTAACCAAAAGGTTGAGTACTTGGTCCCACAACTGGAAACAGGAGATCCCTTTAGATCCCACACACAAGGACCTTCTTAAGTATTTAATTTAATTTATAATTAAATTAATTAATTTCTCTAAGTAATCACTATATGGTATAGTGAAGCTCTAAAAGGTGGAATCACATTAGATGTGAAAAACCAAATGGGTAGGACCCATTGGGAATTATTATAAAAGAATAATTCAAGTGACCAAGAGGGTTTTGGAAACCCTTTAGGCGTGTGGAGTGGGACCCACCTAGGGTGGGACGTCCACTTCATGGAGGAAATAATAATTGTTATTATTTATTTAATTAGTTTCTAATAACTAATATCCTTATTGGATAAGGTTAGTTAGTTAGTTACTAATTAAAGATTCCTTGTTGGACAAGGAGTCTATCAGTTTCTTGCTAATCAAGGAGATTAGTTGGACATTAATTAGTTTCTATTTTGATTATTCCTAATTAATTATGGAGAAACCAAATAAGAAACAAATTGAGGAATCCTTATTGGATAAGGATTAGGAAACTTTGGTTGCAAGAAACCAATGAAGCTTATAAAAGGGACGGACGTCCAAGGCTTTGGGCATTCTTGAATTTTCTAGAATTTCCATATTTGGAAACTTCTCTCCCTCTCCTCAAGTTCACGCCCAGCCTTCTCCCCCTATGAGGGTGTACGGTCACCCTTCCCCTTCTTCCTTTTGTTTGGTTTTTGATCTTGATGATCAAGAACAAGTTCTTTGAAGATCAAGATTGGATCTTGTTTGATCAAGAAAGGTTCTTGTATCAAAGAAAAGAAGAAAAGATAAAAGAGCATGGAATTTGGAAGGGTCATTAGCTTCCATTAGAGAAAGCTTTAAAGGAAAAAAGAAGGTTCGTGTGAATCGACAGGAGACTTGACACTTGTGAAGTTTTGCGAGTACTATTCTAACGTGGATTTGACTTAACAATTTCAAAGTCGCAAAGGTGAATGTTATTATAACTTTCATTGAATAAAATCAATTAGAATCTTAGTCAGATCTTGGGATTCGATGTATGCCCCCCAAGAATTGTGTTTCTAAAATGAAAAAGAGGCATACTTTCATTGTTATAGGCGAATTCCACCAAAGGCAAGTGCTCTTCCCAACTACCCTTGAAATCCAGCATATAAAGCCCGCAGCATGTCTTTGATAATTTGGTTCACCCTCTCGGTTTGTCCATCTGTTTGTGGATGAAAAGCGGTGCTGAAATCAAGTCAAGAACCCATAGCTTCTTGAAAACTCTTCCAGAACTTAGACGTGAATCTCGGATCCCGATCTGACACAATACTGACTGGCAGCCCGTGTAGCTTAACCACTTCATTGATGTACAGAGCGGCCAACTGGCTAGAATGGAACGTGGTCCGGTAAGGTAAGAAGTGTGCGGACTTTGTTAGTCGATCCACTACAACCCATATCGCATCAGAGTTCCTTTGCCATTTTTGGAAACCCAACAATGAAGTCCATGGATATGTGCTCCCATTTCCACTCGGGAATCGGGAGAGACTGCAATAGACCGGCGGGCCGCATGTGCTCTACTTTCACCCGCTGGCACACCAAACACCGTGCCACATATTTCGGAACATCCCTCTTCATATTCCGCCACCAAAAGTGACTCTTGAGGTTTCGTTACATCTTTGTACCCCCAGGATGCACTATATACTTTGCACGATGTGCTTCATCCATAATTTCTCGTCGAAGATCCGCATTGGCTGGAACACACAGCCTTCCCTTGAATGTAATAGCACCACGGCTAGTGAGAGAAAAGTCCTCACTACCCGTGGCAACTTCCTTGTCCCAGAAAGCCAACAATTCTGCATCCATGGCTTGATATTCTTGGATCAAATCGATAATATACGGTCGAACCGTGACATTTGCCAAAACAGGACTACGGACGGAATCATTCACACTGATGTCCAGATTTGCCAAATCTTCCAATAGCTTCCATTCTTGCACTAACATATGGGACAACAAACCCTGAGGTCTTCTACTCAAAGTGTCTGCTACTACGTTCGCTTTCCCTAGGTGGTATTGGATAGTGCAGTCATAGTCTTTCAAAAATTCCATCCAATGCCGATGCCTTAGATTCAATTCCTTTTGGGAAAAGAGGTACTTGAGGCTCTTGTGATCCGTATACACATAGAATTCTACCCCGTAAAGGTAATGACGCCAAATCTTAAGTGCAAACACGACTGCAGCAAGTTCCAAGTCGTGTGTGGGGTAATTCTTTTCATGCTCTTTCAATTGCCTTGATGCATAGGCAATGAACTTCTTGTGTTGCATGAGCACACACCCAAGTCCAACGTGTGAGGCATCACTGTACACCTCATACCCATCATGTCTGGAAGGCACTGTAAGGACGGGAGCCATGGTAAGCCTTTTCTTCAGTTCTATGAAACTGATCTTATACTTATCGCTCCACACGAACTTTGCATTCTTCCTTGTCAAATAAGTGAGCGGTGCTGCAAGGCTGGAGAAACCCTCTACGAATCTCCTGTAGTAGCCTACCAACCCAAGAAAGCTGCGTATCTCTGTGACACTCTTGGGCCTCGCCCAACTCATGACGTCCTCTATCTTCTTCGGATCCACCGAAATGCCTTCCGTGGATACAACGTGGCCTAGGAATGCCACCTCTTCCAACCAAAACTCACACTTGCTAAGTTTGGCGTATAGTTTGTGCTCTCTCAGCATTTCCAAAGCAAGGCAAAGGTCTCGTATGTGATCTTCCCGTGTCTGGGAATACACCAAGATATTGTCGATAAACACGATCACGCATCGATCCAGGCATGGCTGGAACACCCAGGTTCATTAAGTCCATAATAGCTACCGGCGCATTTGTGAGATCAAAAGGCATCACCAAGAACTCATAGTGTCCGTATCGAGTCCAAAAAGCAGTTTTGGGCACATCCTTGGCCTTGATCTTCAACTGGTGGTAACCGGACCGAAGATCGATCTTAGAGAAAAATTTTGCTCCCTTCAACTGATCGAACAAGTCATCAATCCTAGACAATGAATACCTATTCTTTATAGTGACCTTGTTCAACTGTCGGTAATCGACGCACATCCGCATCGAGCCATCCTTCTTCTTAACCAATAACACTGGGGCATCCCACGGTCAGACACTTGGTCGTATGAAACCAAGGCCTCACAATTCCTCCCACTGAGTCTTCAACTCCTTGAGTTCAATAGGGGCCATTCTATACGGAGCTCTGAAAATAGGAGCTGTGCCTGGTGCAAGCTCAATCACAAACTCAATCTCCCTGTCTGGAGGCAATCCTGGCAACTCCTCTGCAAATACATCCAGGAATTCACTCACAACTGGAATAGTTGAAGAGTCCTTTGCCTCGGGGTTCGCTGAACTCAATGCCGCAAAGCGAGCAATATCTCTACTTTTCAACCCTCGAAAGTGAAATGGTTTTCCTTCTACCGGGTTGAAGAGTACCATTTTCTCAAAGCAAGCTACATGCCCATGATGCGCTGCTAACCAATCCATTCCCAATAAAACATCAAAGTCTTGAAATCCGAGAACGATTAGATCAACCGCCAACTCGTGGCTCCCCACTTGAACCACACTGTTTCTATACACTTTATCCGCCAATACTGTCTTACCGAGAGGTGTCGAAATGGCTAACTCCTGGTCCAACTGGCTAGGCTTGGAGGAAAAGCCTTGAGAGAAACTCGGCGATACAAATGAATGAGTAGACCTGGTATCAATCAACACTCGAGCCAAACATTCATTGACTAGTAAGGTTCCTGAAATTTTAGCTAGCTAAGTCAATCCATGCTTCAACAGTGTATACATATCGGTATAAATACATATAATCATGCCATATACGTACACAATCGAATAATACATAACAAAAATTTTTAGGAAAATCAAATAAACTACAATTGCGTACCTTGCACTACATCGTCAGATGCAAGTGCTTCACCCTTTGTCAAGGCAAAAACTCACCCCTGGTTCTCCTGACGAGGCAGAGGTACAGAACGTGCAGATTGAGAGGACGCCTGGTTTGATCCTGCTAGGCGTGCTGGGGGCCTAACACCCTGAAACTGACCTGGGAAATGCCGGGTAGGGCAATCCCTGATCATATGGCCCTAGCGACCGCAATGATAACATCCACCCGATGCTCTTCGGTAATCTCCTGCCGGATGTCTTCGGTCGCATGAAGTGCAGACCTCATATGAGTAAGTCGGATGGACCGGAGGTGAAGCGTACCTCGCCACCTGAGGTGCAACTGGCCGTGGAGCTGGAAGAGCCTGAGGTCGCAGTGCCTGAGGCATGTACGGCTAAGGAACTGGAGGCGCAAAAGATGGCCTCACCGGTGGTGCTGGCCATGTATAGTGATAAGGACCAGTCCGGGCCCGCCTCTTCGGAGGTGCTGAACTACTAGATTGGCCTCTCGCCAATTCCCTCCTCCTGGACACTGTCTCTGAATTGGCCTCGACCAATAAGGCCTTGTCTACTACCTCAAGGTAGGTAGCATGTCTGAAAACCAAGACCTTCTCCATGATAACATCCTTGAGCCCTTGCTCAAACCTTCTCGCCTTCATTGCCTCGGTGGCAACCATGTGAGTCGCGAAGCGTGATAGCTCTGAGAACTTAGCCTCATAAGCGGTTACAGTCATCGAACCGTGCTCTAGGTTGATGAACTCTCTTTCTTTCTTTTCCCGTGCTCCAACAGGAAAGTACTTCTTATAAAAAGTATCCTTGAACTCCTCCCAAGTCCAAGGTTGACCTTGGATGGTCAAATCTCGCTTCCTCAATGCTAACAACCACCAATGGTGGGCTTCGCCCTCTAGCATGAAAACAACCATCAATTTGTATTAGTTGTATAATACTAATATACATCGCATCACCACCATCGGTGTATTTATAATATTATACTTTGGTGTTCTAGCGTTCCTAAGGCTCGTGCTTGATTGAAGCAACCATTTTGACTAAGACTAAAGTTTAGTCTTACACTTGGATCATGACTCGCTTCCGACTTACTTCCTTCCTAACTTGTTTCCTGACATATGCTCTTGTCAAGCCATGGTATAGATTCAGAGTGACCCTAGAGACCTAAAGCCTAAGCTCTGATACCACTTATTGTCGCTACCCAAAACCCACCCTAGGAGTTAGAGTGAACTTTGGACGACTAATCATGACTTACATCACTTGCTTAACAAACCATCCTGCAAAAACCCACAGAGCATATACAAAGAGGATATAAATAGCGGAAACATACTCTAACATAGCATAGCGGAAGACTTAACCAAACCTCTATGAATATACAAGTGATCCAAGTTATACAAAAAGATACACAAAAGAAAGTGCGGACATGCCCACCAAAATACTTGAATATCTCTCTTTAACTCACCCACAGCTATTCACTCAGAATCTACCACCTCAAATAATAACCCGCTACCGGAGGTTCCTCTACAGGTTCCTCGACATACTCCTCCTCCACCCAAGGGCTCGGAGTATAGATATCGAAAGGAGCAGCCGCTCTGCTATCACCTGCCGACATAAGAAGTACGGCTGAGCATGGAATTCTCAGCGGGTACTAAATACTAACCAACAGTCATAACACACCATAACCATATAGAAAGCAGAAAGCAGTTCACATAGATAAAGCAGAAACAATTCATATCATCACAAGAAAGTAAAGAAGTTTATAATCATGCATGCATTCGTAAAAGCCGATAAAATCCTTGAAAACATCGTGCACTTGACTTGACTTAAAATTCCCTTTTCGTGCTTGAAAACTTGTCTTGTCTGTCTTGTCTTGTCATATCATGCAGTATCAAGCGTGTCATGCAATGTCATGCTTGCTTGGAAAATAAACTACTTGTGAGGGAAGGGAGACCCTTCTTCCTAAATGTTCATGCTTGCCATGTCATGTTCCATGCGTGCTGGGAAAATAAACTACTTGCGAGGGAAGGGAGGCCCTTCTTCCTAAATGTTCATGCTTGCCATGTCATGTTCCATGCTTGCTGGTAAAATAAACTACTTACGAGGGAAGGGAGACCCTTCTTCCTAAATGCACTTGCGAGGGAAGGGAAACCCTTCTTTATGAATGCTTGTCTTGTTCTTGCCAAAAGCGAGGTAAAACATATCATAGGAAATGTTCCACCTCTAGTTATCGTTCTTGAAAAACCTCGGTAAATAATGTCATGCATGCCGTGCTCGTGGAATTGTGTACATACTTGCATTTGAATTTAAATATGATATTTGGGTAATTCACAATACATAAGACATCAATATTTTGAGTAAGCCAATGTTCATGGAATGTAGGGAAAGCGAGGAAGCACACTATCATAGGCCCTAGGAATTTCCAGAATTAATTAAGCATGCATTTCTTAATTTCCAACTCAATTTATTCACCTTGGCATTTCATCAAACATGGGGTGTGTTCATTATGTATTTAACCTACATCACGCTTTTCTAGGTGGATTTATGTTCTCGTCACACATGTATGTTCCTTATGGATACAATGCCCTCCCCATTTCATTCATCACAACCATACACACGGCATCCAATCGCGCATTCACATCCACCAACTATCCATTCATCCCATTAGGTTCATACATTAGGGAAAACAACAAAGAAGAAGAAAATGAAAGAGTTATGAACTAGGTTGGTAGCAAAAGGTATCGACCTTGACAAATGAGGGAAGAAATCCCTTACAAAAACGTGCGTGAGCCGCTGCCCTAGCTTGGAGAGCATAGTCCTCACGAGCTTGAATCTTGAACTTGAAGAGAAACGAGCTTGAGGATGATTGTGGGTCTTCAACCCTTTGATTCCTCCTAAAAAGAAAACCCTAGGTTTAGAATCTCCATCTCCTCTTTCTCTAACTCTAAAACACTCTAAGGGTTGTGAATGAAGACCTCAAGGCTCGGGCAAAGCCTTTAAGGCACGAGTGAAACGCCCAAAAGATGAAAACACCATTACTGAAATTTCTGCAAAAAATACGAAGACCGAGCGATCGGTGGTTATGACCGAGCGATCGGTTACCTACCGAGCGATCAGTGAAATGACCGAGCTCTCGGTTAAAAAAAACCTCTCTGGAAAATTTTTCCATACAAAATTTTCAACCAGTCGATAGCCTCCGATCGATCAGTTATGGACCGATCGATCGCTAAATGGACTGAGCGATCGGTGGTCTGCAGGTTTTGACACTGAGTCCATTTTTCACCCATTCCTACTATTGGGACCCCTTCTACTTCTATTCTAACATCTTCTAAACTTGACCAGGACACTTGTAAGGTTATAGTTTATTATTAGATAATTTATTTAATTAATTATAGCATCCTTGAGACAATTCTCTAAGTTTTCAGATTATCATTTCATGAAATTGGGCATTACAAGGTATCATGCCTTGGCACACATTCCAAGACATGAGCAAAAGTTTCGGGGCTCTACACCATGCTTAGCCGTACATCTCATGTCTGCAGGTGATAGTGGAGCGGCTGCTCCTTTCGACATCTGTGCTCCTGGCCCATGGGTGGAGGAGGAATATGTTGAGGAACCTGGGGACGATCCTCCTGTAGATGGTTACTATTAGGTGGTAGATTCTAGGTGAGTGTGGGTGAGCATGTGAGACTTATACCCATGTATTTTTGGCGGGCATGTCCACACTTTCTTTATTTTGTTTTCTCTTTTGTACAAACTTGGATCACATGTATATACATAGAGGTTTTGGTTAGACTTCCACTGTGCCATATTAGTTATGTTTTTTACTATTTTGTCCTCTATCGTATATGCTCTGTGTGTTTTGCACGATGGTTGTCAAGCATGTTATGTAAGTCATGATAAATCATCCAAGTTCACTATAACTCCTAGGGTGGGATTTGGGTCGCGACATAAGTGGTATCAGAGCTTAGGCTTTAGGTCTTTAGGATCACTTAGAATCTGGTACCACGGCTTGACAAGAGCATATGTCAGGAAGCAAGTTAGGAAGGAAGTAAGTCAGAAGCGAGTCATGTTCCAAGTGTGAGACTAAACTTTGGTCTTAGTCTAAAATGGTTGCTTCAACTAAGTACGGGTCTTAGGGACACTAGAACACCAAAGTTTAATATTATAAATGCTCTGATGACTCGATGTGATGAATATGATGGTACTATACTATTATGTGTGGTATTGTTATATGGTACTATATGCTATATGGTGTGCATACTATATGTTACGTGCTAAGCGAAAACCAATGCTTTATGAATGAATTCCCAGTTAGACTGATGAGTTGAGTGATACTTAGGCTAGAGTCCAGCCTAGGTATTTGTTGACAAGGGGGTGGAAGGTCCTTTGTCATACACTGTGTTATGGGGTCTCAGTTGGGAATGGCCTTCCAAGTGAGACTACAGGATTCTCCTTCATCTTACAAGTTTAGTAAAATTAGAGTTATTGCGAAAATAGGGACATAGGTTTTGATATATAATATTATGCATATCCGGTGTAATTTGACTTGTTGAACTATACTTAATGCGTCTTACATCAATGCTTTGAGTAGAAGACCTCAAGGGTTGTTAGCACACATGTTGGTTCAAGAATGGAAGCTACTAGAAGATTTGGCAAATCTGGACATTAGTGTGAATGACTCTGTCCGTGGTCCTACCTTGGCAAATGTTACGGTTCGGCCGTACATTATAGATTTGATCCAAGAACATCAAGCCATGGATGCTGAGTTGTTGGCTTATCGGAACAAGGAAGTTGCTAAGGGTAGTGAGGACTTCTCTCTCACTAGTCGGGGTGCTATCACATTCAAGGGAAGACTGTGCGTCCCAGCCAATGCAGATCTTCGAAGAGAGATTTTGGATGAAGCACACCGTTCGAAGTACACAGTGCATCCAGGGGGTACAAAGATGTACCGGAACCTCAAGAGTCACTTTTGGTGGCGGAATATGAAGAGGGAGGTTGCGGAATATGTAGCACGGTGCTTAGTGTGCCAACAGGTGAAAGCAGAACACATGCGACCCGCCGGTCTATTGCATTCCCTTCCGATTCCCGAGTGGAAATGGGAGAACATATCCATGGACTTCATAGTTGGCTTGCCAAAGACGGCTAGGGGCTCATGCGATATGGGTAGTAGTGGATCGTTTGACAAAGTCCGCTCATTTCTTATCCTACCGAACCACTTTGAACTCAAGTCAGTTGGCTGCACTATACATCAAGGAAGTAGTTAGATTGCACGGAGTGCCTGTTAGTATTGTGTCGGATCGGGATCCAAGATTCACGTCAAGATTTTGGAAAATTTTTCAGGAGGCTATGGGTTCCCGACTTGATTTCAGCACCGCTTTTCATCCACAGACGGATGGACAAACCGAGAGAGTGAACCAAGTCATTGAAGACATGCTTCGGGCTTGTATGTTGGATTTCAGAGGCAGTTGGGAAGAGCACTTGCCTTTGGTTGAATTTTCCTATAATAACAGCTATCAGGCAAGTATTCAAATGGCACCATTTGAGGCCTTGTATGGGCGAAGTTGTAGGTCTCCTCTCTATTGGGATGAGGTAGGAGAAAGGAAAGTACTTGGTCCGGAGTTGATTGAGCAAACTGCAAACACAGTTAAGATCATTCGGGATCGATTGAAAGCCGCTCAAGATCGCCAGAAAAGCTATGCGGACACACGCCGTAGGGACTTGGAATTTCAAGTAGGGGATCAAGTTTTTGTGAAAGTATCTCCTAGCAAAGGGATCATGAGATTTAGAAAACGAGGCAAGCTCAGTCCTCGGTATGTTGGGCCTTTTGAGATTATCACCCGGGTTGGTGAAGTTGCTTATCGAGTAGCTCTTCCACCTCACATGGCCGCAGTTCACAATGTCTTCCATGTGTCTATGCTTCGGAAGTACATTGCGGATCCTTCGCATGTCATAGACTTAGCACCGTTGGAGGTTCGAGAGGATCTCACCTTGATTGAAAAGCCGGTTCAGATTTTAGATCGAAGAGATCTGGTACTTCGCAACAAGACAATCCCTTTGGTTCTTGTGCAATGGCAACACCATGCTCAGGAAGAAGCTACATGGGAGCGTGAAGCCGAAGTCAAAGCAAAGTACCTAGAATTAATTGAATGAGTTTTGTATGAAATCTGTGTAGGACTTGTAATTCTGTTTTGATTTGTAATGCTAGTATCGTCTGAATTTCGAGGATGAAATTTTTGTAAGGGGGGGAGGATGTAGAGCCCCAGACCTTTTCATGCTTAATACATGACACTTTCGTTGTCATTTTCCCTTTTTAAGAGTTATAATTAATAAATAAGGAAGAAATGGGAAATTTTGAAACATTAGAAATGTTCCTCTTCGAAGTACGAACACAACGCAAGTTGAATCGTCAAAATCGGATGAACGAGTCAAAAGATATGGCCAAAACAGTCTGAACCTGTAGGAAAACGTAGCTTGGTTATGCACTGAGGACGTAGCTCGGAAGGCACTAAGGACGTGCTCTGACGTCGTACTCTGATAACGTAGCACAGACAACGTACTCTGATAACGTATACTTTGTGCATCCATTGTACAACTCACCACGGGCACGTTGTACAACTCACCACGGGCACGCTGTACATAAGACAACGGACCACGAGTTGACACTATTCACAGCACCACGAGTTTGCACTATTCACAACACCACGAGTTGGCACTATTCACGGACCACGAGTTGGCACTATTCACAGCACCACGAGTTTGCACTATTCACACCACCACGAGTTGACACTATTCACAGCACCACGAGTTTGCACTATTCACAACACCACGAGTTGGCAGTATTCACGGACCACGAGTTGGCACTATTCACGGACCACGAGCTGGCACTATTCACGGACCACGAGCTGGCACTATTCACGGACCACGAGTTGACACTATTCACAGCACCACGAGTTTGCACTATTCACAACACCACGAGTTGGCACTATTCACGGACCACGAGTTGGCACTATTCACGGACCACGAGTTGACTCTAACTTCTAGGGTGAATAGTATATACATAGAGGTTTGGTAGTATATACATAGAGGTTTGGTAGTCTTCCGCTGTGCTATGTTAGAGTATGTTTCCGCCATTTATATCCTCTATTGTATATGCTCTGTGGGTTTTGCAGGTTAGTTGTCAAGCAAGTCATGATTAGTCGTCCAAAGTTCACTCTAACTCCTAGGGTGGGTTTCGGGTCGCGACAGTGGGGACGTAGGCGGGTTGCCGAACCTCATGAACAATATCCGGTGTCAAGTGTTTGCATCTCTCTAACTCTCACTCTTGACTGATTTTCATTATTGTTTATACTATTGTTTAAGCAAAATTGTTAGATTCTCTATTTCCCTTTAACTTGCCCTAAAGTTGAAATTCCGCTTAGGGAATTTAGAGTAAATAATTTTTAAATTGTCATAGACACTATTCACCCCCCTCTAGGGTCTATAACCTGGGCAATGCCCTTTCGACACCCCCGTGTGTCCTCGACATCATGTGTGCCCCTTGACAATCTCGTCATACCGCGACATTAGCTCCTGCTTCCCCCTCCGATACCTCCATATGTCTCTGACATCCCAGGTGAGCATCGACCTAACACACTTTGTCGGTACCTCGCATGTGCCCCTTCGACACTCTTATGTGTCTCCAACATCCCAAGTGAGCATCAACATAACACACTTTGTCAGCACCTCACATATCCCCTTTCAACACCCCCGTGTGTCTCTGACATCCTAGGTGAGCATTGACGTAACACACTTTGTCGGCACCTCGGATGTCACCCTTCGACACCCCTGTGTGTATCTGACATCCCGGATGAGCATCGACATAACACACTTTATCTACACCTCACATGCCCCTCTTTGGTACCCCTGTGTGTCTCTGACGTCCTAGGTGAACATCAACATAACACAATTTTTCAGCACCTCGAATGTCCTACTTCTGACTACCCACATGTCCTTCAGTTGTTTTGGCTAAACACCTCCAGGTAATGCCATAGCAACCAATCTTGGCTAGCGCCTCGAGGATATGTCATCTTTTCTAGCATCAATTAATCTCCAACATAAGTAGTACAGGCTACTCTTTATTCTCCAGAGAGTGGCCCTAACCACTTCCACTTTCCCCAGCTCGCCCATATCTCTTACAGGTATAGGCAGACACATTACTCATTCCACCACTTGCACAGTATGCATGCATATCAACATCTCCTAAAATTCATTCTTAGTATAAAAATAGGATGATTCCAGTCTTTGTCGTTCAATTACCAATTTGGCATTATCCGGCAAAGAGGGGCAGCTATAAGCACCCAATGTTTACACCCTCCCTTAACCATGGTTAATATTTTAACCATAGTTATCCCCAACTGAGTCCCAGTCAAGTCCTAAACCCTAGACAAACCCTGATCAAATCCTACGCCTAACCCTAGGTGAAGGCTTAACCCTAGAACATACCCTAATCCCAAGTAAAACCCTAGCTTAACTGTAAGGCCCCGGACCTTTTCACATTTATGCATGACCCTTCATAGCCATTTTTCCTTTAAAGTAATGCAATTAATAAATAAGGAAGAAATTGGAAATTCTGAAACGTCAGAAATGTTCGTTTTCGAAGTACGAACCCAACGCAAGTTGAATCGTCAAAATCGGACGAACGAGTCAAAAGTTATGGCCAAAACAGTTTGGACCTGCAGACCACCGATCGCTCGGTCCATGGAGCGATCGATCGGTCCAAAACCGATCGCTCGGAGGCTATCGACTGGTCAAGATTTTTGTATGGAGAAATTTTCCAGAGAGTGAAATTTTAACCGATCGCTCGGTTATGAAACTGATCGATCGGTAGGCAACCGATCGATCGGTCATTAACACCGATCGCTCGGTCCTCGCGTTTTGCAGAATTTTCACTAAGGGCATTTTCGGCATTCGGGTGTTATACCCTTTCTTATATAGGGTTGCCCGAGCCTTTAGGGCTCACTCTCAACCCTTAGAAGATTTGGGAGATTAGAAGAGAGGAGAAAGGGTTCCTAAATCTAGGGTTTCCATTTTGAAGAGGAATCAAAGGGGTTTGAGACCCTAGATCATCCTCAAGCACGTTTTCCTTCAAGATCTCGACTCAAGCTCGTGTGGAGCTCGTGTTCCAAGCTAGGGCAGCAACTCACGGTCGTTTTGGAAAGGGGGATTTCTTCGCCACTTGATCAAGGTCGGTGCTTCTTACTACCCTCCTAGTTATAGCCTCTCATTTCCTTATTCCGTCTTGTTTTCCTTCATATATATATATATTATGAGATGGGTGGTATGTATGGTAAATGGAGATGGATGTTGGCGAATGGATGCCGTGTGGATGATGTAATGAATGAATGGGGAAGGGCATTGTACTAATAATAAACATACAAGTGTGATGTGAGTATAACCCACCTAGAAAAGCATGTTGTAGGGTTAATAAATAATGAATGTACCATGTTTGATGAAATGCCAAGGTGAATAAAATGAATGATAAATTAAGAAAATGCATGTTTAAGGTTTATGGAAATTGCTAGGGTTATGATAGTGTGATTGTTCGCTTTCCTTAAATGATATCAATATTAAATTTCCCAAATCATTGATGTTATGTGTTATGAATTACTCAATGCCATATTTAATTCCAAATGCAAGTATGCACACGACCTCACGAGCACGCATACATGACATGATTTACCGAGGTTTTCAAGAATGGGATTTAGAGGTGGGGCATATCGTACGATATGTTTTACCTCGCTTTTGGCAAGGACAAGACAATCACGCATTTTCATAAGAAGGGTCTCCCTTCCCTCGCAAGTGCATACATAACATAAGAAGGGCCTCCCTTCCCTCGCAAGTACATCTCACAAGAACATCTCACAAGTGAAAGGACATGACATGAGCATTTAGGAAGAAGGGTCTCCCTTCCCTCGCAAGTAGTTTACTTTTCCAAGCAAGCATGACAAGACATGGCATGACAAGCATGGGCAATTAGGAAGAAGGGTCTCCCTTCCCTCTCAAGTAGTTTACTTTCCAAGCAAGCAAGACATGGCATGACATGCATGATACGATAAGATAAGACAAACATGACAAGTTTTCAAGCAAGGAAATGGTATTTTCAGTCAAGTCAAGTGCACGGTGTTTTCAAGGGTTTTATCGGCTTTGATGAATTCAAGCATGATTATATACTCCTTTACTTTATTGTCATGATATGAATTATTCCTGCTTTATATGCTTGAATTGTTTCCTGCTTTATATATGTGAAATGCTTCCTGCTTCCTATACTGCTATGATTTTGCTATGACTATTGGTTAGTATTTAGTACCCGCTGAGTATTCCATGCTCAGCCGTACTTCTTATGTCGGCAGGTTCTGAGGGAGCTGCTGCTCCATTCGATGTCTGTGCTCCTAGCCCTTGGGTGGAGGAGGAGTACGTCGAGGAACCTTTGGAGGAACCTCCCGTAGAGGGTTATCAGTAGGTGGTGTTAGATTCTAAGTGGTTTAGCTGTGGGTGAGCATGAGTGATTATATCCATGTATTTTGGCGGGCATGTCCGCACTTTCTTTGCTTTGTTTTCTTTTGTATTAAACTTGGACCATGTGTATATATACTTAGAGGTTTGTTAGACTTCCGTTGTGTTTTATAGTTATGCTTCCGCTGTCATCCTCTATTGTATGTGTTCTGTGAGTTTTGCAGGTTGGTTCGTCAAGCAAGTCATGTAAGTAATGATTAAGTCGTCCAAGATTCACTCTAACTCCTAGGGTGGGTTTTGGGTCGCGACAGAAGTGGTATCAGAGCTTAGGCTTTAGGTCTCTAGGGTCACTTAGAATCTTATACCACGGCTTGACAAGAGCATATGTTAGGAAACAAGTTAGGAAGGAAGTGAGTCGGGAGCGAGTCTGGTTCCAAGTGTAAGACTAAACCTTAGTCTTAGTCTAAAATGGTTGCTTTAACCAAGTACGGTCCTAGGTACGCTAGAACACTAAAGTATAAGTATAATGTGATGAATACTTTGATGACTTGATGTATTGTATATTAATATTATACAACTAATACAGATTGAATTATTGCGAAATGACATTGAAATAAACTGTGGTTTCAAGTTAGACTCATGTGGTGTTATTATTCTCAGGACTTTAGTCATGAGACGGAACACACGGGGTCGTGGGCCACATACCAGAGCTTCCTCTTCTTCACGGGGTGAGGATGAGCAGCCTGACCTCTCCCAGGTCTTAGGCTCTATTGCTGAGACACTCGCCATACTGGCGGCTCGGCAAGCTATACCATCGTCGGCGGCACCTACTCCACCGCCCGCAGCTCCAGTACATCGTACAGCTGGAGTTGAGGCATTCAGGAGATTGAGGCCTCCATCCTTCCACGGGAGTGTGGACCCTCTTACTGCGGAGGCTTGGATCCTCCAGGTTGAGAAGATATTTGCGGTGCTCTCTCCTACAGAGGAAGAGAAAGTGGCATGGGCAGTTTTTATGCTAGAGGGCGAAGCCCACCATTGGTGGTTGTCCGCATTGAGGACACGGGACTTGACCATGCAAGGTCAACCGTGGACTTGGGAGGAGTTTAAGGACACGTTCTATAAGAAGTATTTCCCGGTTGGAGCTCGGGAAAGGAAAGAGAGAGAATTCATCAACCTTGAGCAAGGTTCGATGTCTGTGGCCGCTTATGAGGCCAAGTTCTCGGAGCTATCACGCTTCGCGACACATATGATTGCCACCGAGGCAATGAAGGCGAGGAGGTTTGAGCAAGGGCTCAAGGATGTCATCATGGAGAAAGTGTCGGTCTTCAGGCACGCCACTTACGCCGAAGTAGTGGATAAAGCCTTGTTGGTTGAGACCAATTCAGAGACCGTGTCCAAGAAGAGAGAATTGGCGAGAGGCCAATCTAGTGGTTCGGTACCTTTAGAGAGGCGGGCCAGGACTGGTCCTTATCAGTATACATGGCCAGCACCACAGATGAGGCCGACTTATGCGCCTCCAGCACCCCGGCAGTACGTGCCACAGGCGCCTCGACCTCAGGCTCTTCCGGCCCCACGGCCAGTTACCCCTCAGGCAGCGAGGTATACACCACCTCCGGTCCCTCCAGCCTACACATATGAGGTCTGCACTTCATGCGGCAAAAGGCATCCGGCAGGAGATTGCCGAAGAGCATCTGGTGGATGTTATCATTGCGGTCGCCAGGGCCACATGATCAGGGATTGCCCTAGCCGGCATTTACCAGGCCAGTCTCAGGATAGTAGGCCCCCGACACGCCCAGCAGGATCATACCAGGCGTCATCTCAGACTACCCGGTCTACACCTCAGTCTCGCCAGGCGAACCAGGGGCGTGTATTTGCTTTGACAGAGGGTGATGCACTTGCATCTGATGATGTGGTGCAAGGTACGCGTTTGGAGTTATTTTCTTTATTCGTGATTGTTATGTTATGCTATATTTTGTGTACGTACTCGGCATGTTCTATATGTATATAAACCTACACGTATACGTTGTTGATGCATGGATTAACTCCGCTAGTTAAAATTTCAGGAACCCTACTAGTCAATGAGTATTTGGCTCGAGTGTTGATTGATACCGGGTCTACTCATTCGTTTGTCTCGCCGAGTTTTTCAGAAGGCTTTTCTGTGGAGCCTAGTCAGCTAAAACCGGAGTTAGCCATTTCGACTCCGCTCGGCAAGTATTGGCAGATAAAGTGTATAGAAATAGTGCGGTCCAAGTTGGAAGCCACGAGTTGGCGGTTGACCTCATCGTCCTTGGATTCCAAGACTTTGATATTATATTGGGAATGGATTGGTTAGCAGCACATCATGGGCATGTAGCTTGCTTTGAGAAGATGGTACTCTTCAAGCCGGTAAAAGGAAAACCATTTCACTTTCGGGGGTTAAAAAGTAGAGACATTGCCCGTTTTGCGGCGTTGAGCTTAGCTAACCCCGAGGCAAAGGACTCATCGACTATTCCAGTTGTGAGTGAGTTCCTGGATGTATTTCCAGAGGAGTTGCCAGGATTGCCTCCAGACAGGGAGATTGAGTTTATGATCGAGCTTGCACCAGGCACAGCTCCTGTATTCAGAGCTCCATATAGAATGGCCCCTATTGAACTCAAGGAGTTGAAGACTCAGTTGGAGGAATTGCAAGGCCTTGGCTTCATTCGACCAAGTGTCTCGCCATGGGGTGCCCCGGTGTTGTTTGTTAAGAAGAAAGATGGCTCGATGCGGATGTGTGTCGATTACAGGCAATTGAACAAAGTCACTATAAAGAATAGGTATCCCTTGCCTAGGATTGATGACTTGTTCGATCAGTTGAAGGGAGCGAAATTTTTCTCAAAGATAGATCTTCGATCGGGTTATCACCAGTTGAAGATTAAGGCGGAAGATGTTCCCAAAACTGCTTTCAGGACTCGATATGGACATTACGAGTTCTTGGTGATGCCTTTTGGACTCACGAACGTGCCGGCAGCCTTTATGGATTTGATGAACCGGGTGTTCCGGTCATATCTTGATAGGTGCGTGATTGTATTTGTTGATGACATTTTGGTTTATTCCCAGACACGGGAAGATCACACACGCGACCTGCGCCTTGCTTTGGAAATGCTAAGAGAGCACAAGCTATACGCCAAACTTAGCAAGTGTGAGTTTTGGTTGGAAGAGGTGGCATTCCTAGGCCACGTTGTATCGGCGGAAGGCATTTCGGTGGATCCAAAGAAGATAGAGGCAGTCATGAATTGGGCGAGGCCCAAGAGTGTCACGGAGATACGCAGCTTTCTTGGGTTGGCAGGCTACTACAGGAGATTCGTAGAGGGTTTCTCCAGCCTTGCAGCACCGCTCACTTACCTGACAAGGAAGAACGCTAAGTTTGTATGGAGCGACAAGTGTGAGATCAGTTTCACGGAACTGAAGAAGAGGCTTACTACAGCCCCTGTCCTTACTGTGCCATCCGGACCTTATGGGTATGAGGTGTATAGTGATGCCTCACACATTGGACTTGGGTGTGTACTCATGCAGCACAAGAAAGTCATTGCCTATGCATCAAGGCAGTTGAAGGAGCATGAAAAGAATTATCCCACGCACGACTTGGAGCTTGCGGCGGTCGTGTTTGCACTTAAGATTTGGCGTCATTACCTTTATGGGGTGGAGTTCTATGTGTTCACTGATCACAAGAGTCTCAAGTATCTCTTTTCCCAAAAGGAGCTGAATCTAAGGCAAAGGCGTTGGATGGAATTTCTGAAGGACTATGATTGTACCATTCAATACCACCCGGGTAAAGCAAATGTAGTGGCTGATGCTTTGAGTAGAAGAACTCCGGGGTTATTAGCATGCATGTTAGTGCAGGAATGGAAGCTACTTGAAGACTTGGCAAATCTGGACATTAGTGTGAATGACTCTGTCCGTAGTCCTATCTTGGCAAATGTCACGGTTTGGCCATACATTATAGATTTGATCCAAGAATACCAAGCCACGGATGCTGAATTGTTGGCTTATCGGGACAAGGAAGTTGCTAAAGGTAGTGAGGACTTCTCTCTCACTAGTCGAGGTGCTATCACATTCAAGGGAAGGCTGTGTGTTCCTGCCAATGCAAATCTTCGGAGGGAGATTATGGATGAAGCCCACCGGGCAAAGTACACTGTGCATCCAGGGGGTACGAAGATGTACCGGAACCTCAAGAGTCACTTTTGGTGGCGGAATATGAAGAGGGAAGTTGCGGAATATGTAGCACGGTGCTTGGTGTGCCAACAGGTGAAAGCAGAACACATGCGGCCCGCAGGTCTATTACAGTCCCTTCCGATTCCCGAGTGGAAATGGGAGAACATATCCATGGATTTCATAGTTGGCTTGCCAAAGACGGCAAGGGGTTCAGATGCGATATGGGTAGTAGTGGATCGTTTGACGAAGTCCGCTCACTTCTTGCCTTACCGAACTACTTTCAACTCTAGTCAGTTAGCTGCTTTGTACATCAAGGAAGTGGTGAGGTTGCACGGAGTGCCTGTCAGTATTGTGTCGGATCGGGATCCAAGATTCACATCACGATTCTGGAAAAGTTTTCAGGAAGCTATGGGTTCCCGACTTGATTTCAGCACTGCTTTTCATCCACAAACGGATGGTCAAACCGAGAGGGTGAACCAAGTAATAGAAGATATGCTTCGGGCTTGTATGCTGGATTTCAAAGGCAGTTGGGAAGAGCACTTACCTTTGGTGGAGTTCGCCTACAACAATAGCTATCAGGCGAGTATCCAAATGGCTCCGTTCGAGGCTTTGTATGGGCGGAGTTGTAGGTCTCCTCTCTACTGGGATGAGGTAGGAGAAAGAAAAGTACTTGGTCCGGAATTGATTGAGCAAACTGCTAGTATGGTCAAGATCATCCGGGATCGGTTGAAAGCCGCTCAAGATCGCCAAAAGAGCTATGCAGACGTGCGCCGCAGGGACTTGGAATTTCAAGTAGGGGATCGAGTCTTTGTGAAAGTATCTCCTAGCAAAGGGATTATGAGATTCGGCAAAAGAGGCAAGCTTAGTCCTCGCTATGTTGGACCGTTTGAGATTATCACGCGGGTTGGTGAAGTTGCCTATCGAGTAGCTCTTCCACCTCACATGGCCGCGGTTCACAACGTTTTCCACGTGTCTATGCTTCGAAAGTACATTGCGGACCCTTCGCATATACTAGAATTGGAACCGTTGGAAATTCGAGAAGATCTCACGTTGGTTGAGAAGCCGATTCACATATTGGATCGGAGAGATCAAGTGCTTCGCAACAAGACAATCCCTTTGGTCCTTGTGCAATGGAAACACCATGCTCGGGAAGAAGCTACATGGGAGCGTGAAGCCGAAGTCAAAGCAAAGTACCCAGAATTGTTTGAATGAATTTTGTATAGGTTTTGTATATGTAGCTTGTAATATTATTTGATTCTGTAATGCATGCCTCATCCAAATTTCGAGGACGAAATTTTTGTAAGGGGGGAAGGATGTAAGGCCCCGGACCTTTTCACATTTATGCATGACCCTTCATAGCCATTTTTCCTTTAAAGTAATGCAATTAATAAAAAAGGAAGAAATTGGAAATTCTGAAACGTCAGAAATGTTCGTTTTCGAAGTACGAACCCAACGCAAGTTGAATCGTCAAAATCGGACGAACGAGTCAAAAGTTATGGCCAAAACAGTTTGGACCTGCAGACCACCGATCGCTCGGTCCATGGAGCGATCGATCGGTCCAAAACCGATCGCTCGGAGGCTATCGACTGGTCAAGATTTTTGTATGGAGAAATTTTCCAGAGAGTGAAATTTTAACCGATCGCTCGGTTATGAAACCGATCGATCGGTAGGCAACCGATCGATCGGTCATTAACACCGATCGCTCGGTCCTCGCGTTTTGCAGAATTTTCACTAAGGGCATTTTCGGCATTCGGGTGTTATACCCTTTCTTATATAGGGTTGCCCGAGCCTTTAGGGCTCACTCTCAACCCTTAGAAGATTTGGGAGATTAGAAGAGAGGAGAAAGGGTTCCTAAATCTAGGGTTTCCATTTTGAAGAGGAATCAAAGGGGTTTGAGACCCTAGATCATCCTCAAGCACGTTTTCCTTCAAGATCTCGGCTCAAGCTCGTGTGGAGCTCGTGTTCCAAGCTAGGGCAGCAACTCACGGTCGTTTTGGAAAGGGGGATTTCTTCCCCACTTGATCAAGGTCGGTGCTTCTTACTACCCTCCTAGTTATAGCCTCTCATTTCCTTATTCCGTCTTGTTTTCCTTCATATATATATATTATGAGATGGGTGGTATGTATGGTAAATGGAGATGGATGTTGGCGAATGGATGCCGTGTGGATGATGTAATGAATGAATGGGGAAGGGCATTGTACTAATAATAAACATACAAGTGTGATGTGAGTATAACCCACCTAGAAAAGCATGTTGTAGGGTTAATAAATAATGAATGTACCATGTTTGATGAAATGCCAAGGTGAATAAAATGAATGATAAATTAAGAAAATGCATGTTTAAGGTTTATGGAAATTGCTAGGGTTATGATAGTGTGATTGTTCGCTTTCCTTAAATGATATCAATATTAAATTTCCCAAATCATTGATGTTATGTGTTATGAATTACTCAATGCCATATTTAATTCCAAATGCAAGTATGCACACGACCTCACGAGCACGCATACATGACATGATTTACCGAGGTTTTCAAGAATGGGATTTAGAGGTGGGGCATATCGTACGATATGTTTTACCTCGCTTTTGGCAAGGACAAGACAATCACGCATTTTCATAAGAAGGGTCTCCCTTCCCTCGCAAGTGCATACATAACATAAGAAGGGCCTCCCTTCCCTCGCAAGTACATCTCACAAGAACATCTCACAAGTGAAAGGACATGACATGAGCATTTAGGAAGAAGGGTCTCCCTTCCCTCGCAAGTAGTTTACTTTTCCAAGCAAGCATGACAAGACATGGCATGACAAGCATGGGCAATTAGGAAGAAGGGTCTCCCTTCCCTCTCAAGTAGTTTACTTTCCAAGCAAGCAAGACATGGCATGACATGCATGATACGATAAGATAAGACAAACATGACAAGTTTTCAAGCAAGGAAATGGTATTTTCAGTCAAGTCAAGTGCACGGTGTTTTCAAGGGTTTTATCGGCTTTGATGAATTCAAGCATGATTATATACTCCTTTACTTTATTGTCATGATATGAATTATTCCTGCTTTATATGCTTGAATTGTTTCCTGCTTTATATATGTGAAATGCTTCCTGCTTCCTATACTGCTATGGTTTTGCTATGACTATTGGTTAGTATTTAGTACCCGCTGAGTATTCCATGCTCAGCCGTACTTCTTATGTCGGCAGGTTCTGAGGGAGCTGCTGCTCCATTCGATGTCTGTGCTCCTAGCCCTTGGGTGGAGGAGGAGTACGTCGAGGAACCTTTGGAGGAACCTCCCGTAGAGGGTTATCAGTAGGTGGTGTTAGATTCTAAGTGGTTTAGCTGTGGGTGAGCATGAGTGATTATATCCATGTATTTTGGCGGGCATGTCCGCACTTTCTTTGCTTTGTTTTCTTTTGTATTAAACTTGGACCATGTGTATATATACTTAGAGGTTTGTTAGACTTCCGTTGTGTTTTATAGTTATGATTCCGCTGTCATCCTCTATTGTATGTGTTCTGTGAGTTTTGCAGGTTGGTTCGTCAAGCAAGTCATGTAAGTAATGATTAAGTCGTCCAAGATTCACTCTAACTCCTAGGGTGGGTTTTGGGTCGCGACATTAACTCTAGTCATACCCTAGTCAAACCCTAGTCAAACCCTAGGTAAACCCTAGCTAAAACTTAGCCTAACCCTAAGTAGACCCTTTTCTAACCCTAGGATCCAAAAACCCTAAAATCAGGAGCCTAAAACCTCTGTGGTTTTAAACAGTGGCCCACATGCCCTTAGATCCGTTGGTGTGGGGTCCACTGGCCCAATTTTAAAATTCAATAATGGCGGTAATATCTTTACCGCCATTACCTTAAATAGTAACTACTACAGTGTATCATGCCAAGTGAGAACAGGTTGGGCTATTTTTGGAAAAAAATTGATAATGGCGGTAATACTATTACCGCCATTATTTCTTTGGCTTAATTCAGTAATGGCGATAATGGTATTACCGACATTTTCTAATTTCTGGGATTCCTCAGCTAGTACACCTCCTGGACCACTGTGCTCCACCCCCACAGTGTCTAGCATGCATGTTGTTAACCCCAGACTACCCCTGGGTCTCCCTCCAACTCTATTTAAACCCCTGGGTCTCCCATCCTAAGCGGATCCCCAGACTATCCAGGAGCCTTACCAAGCTGCCTCACGCATGTCCCAGCTTTGCACTCCCACCATGCACCACCCCTATCACTGAGCAAGCTGTAGCGGCAGGGAAGGATCCCCTACCCTTTCTTCTTTTTGTCTGAATATTATAAGACCCCTGGTCCTACTCTAGGGGTCCTCTATCTTTATTTTTATTCCTGTTTTGTATTTCCAAACCAAGGACAAGGGTCCCATTACCTTCCTCATAGGTATGGGGAATGCCCTTGAGGTTGTTAAGCTTGGCATCAATGGCCCCTAGTGCACAACACTCCCCTTAGTCTTCTAGGGGTCCCTCGAGCTATGAGGAATCCCCTGGAACACCCTAGTGCAGCCCCCATAGGTAAAAAATCATTTTCTGAAAATATTCAAGAATGGCGGTAGAATAATTACAACCATTCCTGTACCTCTTGATTACAATAGCTTTATAACCATTTTTTATGGGCCCTGGTCCATTTCAGGGCCATGGTTGGACTCCTCAGGTCCTCCTTTGTCTACCCTGGTCATTCTAGGGTCATCCCAGCTGCTTAAGCACAGTTAGATTGGTCTGAAACCAAGACTGGCATAATGGCAAGTAAACTGTAGACCGCCATTATAGTATACCAACCACAGGGTGTTCAGCCTACTATGGGGCCACTCCAGACCATCCCCTGGGCCGACCAAAGGCCTAGGGCCTTCCCGACACTTCCCTTTATCAACTCTATGGGTACTTGACTCTGGGGTTAACCCTTAACTCAACCCACAAACCTGTAAAAACCCCCTGGAAGTGCTTCTGTAATGGCGGTAATACTATTATCGCCATTATTGAACTTCTGTAATTTGGACTTTTGCATAGGGCCCAAATCAGGTAGGAGGCTACTCTAAGCCCTGCCATGCTCTTTGGGCCCACCCTGACCTATTTGGAATTTTAACTAGGGTTAACCAAACTCTGGTTAACTTTTAATAATGGTTAAGCACCCCTTAACCCTTGGAAAATTTTAGAAATTTTCAAAAAATTCAAAATCTTGCCAAATGTCCAAATGTCCTGCTTAGACCTCTTTACCATGGTTAGAATCCATAATCATGATTACTTTACCCATTTAACTCCGATTAGCAACCCTAACCTCGATTAACTCTGATTTTTGGCCTACTGGGCCTAATCTCTTAGCCTACCGTGCTCACCCTTTGGCCTACCAGGCCCAATCTCAGCCTACTGGGCTTTTCCTTGTTACTTTCAATCATGGTTAGCAATCCTAACAATGGTTAGTTTGACCTTTAACCTAGGTTAGTAACCCTAACCTTGGTTAAATCTACCCTTGGCCTACCAGGCCTAAACCCTAGTCTACTGGACTAATCCCTAGTCTACCAAACTAATCCTTAGTCTGCCAAACTAACCCTAAGCCTACAAGGCTTAAACCATGCACTTGACCAACCCTGTTAACCAAAGCCTAGTCTACCGAACTAGTCCGTTAGCCATCCTTGGTGCAGACACACACACCCCTTAGCCTTGGCACGGGCTCATATGCCAGAACTATGCTCGGTTTGATCTCACCCTTGTGAGTACGTAGGCAACCCAATTTAGGTTTGACCCTAGTTAGCTTTCTCCTTCTTGAATTAGCATTATTTTAAACACTTAGGCATTTGAACAAAACTTGATTAAAATTAGCTTACACCTAGAAAGTAGGGAACCATTGAAAAATGGAAGTCTCGGGATGCCTAACACCTTGCTCGGACTTAACTGAACCTTTTACCTAGACCTCTATCGCAGACTCAGACGTTATCCACATCCTAGGGACTTATCCCTTCTAAATTAATAGGTGGCAACTCTCAATCAAACACAATTTTTGTGAGGGAGTGAAATCCCACGCTCACACAGGTCATGACGTAGTTCTGGCAAATACCGCAGAGGATAAGGGAGGGTGTCCCTGAAAAGGTTTTGTGAAAGAAAGGCTATTAGGCTCAATGGTCTAACTAGCCTATTTCATTGATTTGAAAATGGTTTATATTGTTAGGGATAAGGAGTGTGCCAAGGATGACCTCCTGTCATTTCCCCGAAGAATCTACAAGTGCAAAATGCCTATCAGATCTAGACCCTAAGCGTAGTATCGTTTGACTTTGTCCATGTTGACAGGCTCTAGGAGGTCTTCGTCATCCATACGTCCAAGTCGAAGGGCGTTGCTGGAGGCCTCATCCTCGGGAAAGCCTTTATTCCGGCCTGTGCTCGATTAGGAGGAACCAGTATAAGTGCCGCATTAGGCGGAGTAGCCGGTTGCCTTGCCGCTAACATAGCCAAAGTTTCGGCTATTGAAGCAAAGGCTTGGGTAAAATCGGGTTGATCATCACCCGATGGAGCATCATTTCCGTTGCCCCGTGTGTTGTATCCGCGACCCCGGGTATTGCGTCTCATGATTTCTCCTGAGAACGACAATACAACATGAGTCTAACTTGGACACACATTTAGTAACAATTTCGTAATTCACTCAATATATATTCATCAAGCATATTTACTAAGCACAAATAATGCACATATGGTATTCAATCACAACATCGTAACATACAATCCGTGTTCCTAGCAAAGGACTCTAAGTTTGGTTAAAGCTCAACCCATTTTGACTAAGACTAGCTTGTTAGTCTATACTTGGAATACAACTCTTCTATAACACCTAGTATCGAATATTAAGTGACCCTAGGGACTCTAATGCCTAGAGCTCTGATACCACCTCCGTCGCGCCCCAAAATACCCCCTAGGAGTTTAGGGATACTTTAGGCGTGACTATACGTACCTGTCAAACCATCTTGTCATGAACATGATAATTACAGTACTAAAACAATGATAATCAAAGCGCGGAAGCTAAACATAAATGCGGAAGCGTAAACTAACTTTTCATTTCTTCTATAGTTCTCAAAATGGTATTCCAAGTGATCATAAATATACAAACATGCCTAAGACTAAGGTGGACAGGCCCACCTATCAAAATGTCAAACTACATAAAACCCTCTCGTACTCTCCCCTCAACAGTAGTCGAGGTACGGCCACACGTCGAGGTCTCGGTCCGCCTAAGACTGCAGTGGGATAGACGGCTCTCTCTCCTCTATATACTCTTCCTCGACCCAAGGCTCCGGGTTGAGGGCTTCCTCAGTACCTGCCGACATGAAAGTACGGCTGAGCATGGAATACTCAGCGAGTACAAGCTACTAGCTAACCATAACAATAAGAACACACAACAACAATAGTACAATGCAAAGCAGAAATAGGAGCATCACAAAAGAAATAGCATAAGACACGGTACAATGCAATCATCTTGACGTGTGTGCATGAATGCGAAAACTCCGATAAAACTCCTGCTTGAAAACCCATTTCATATCTCGGTATTCCTTGTAGAAATCATGTATGCGTGCATGCATGAATGTCTTGTCATCATCTTGTAAACTTGCATCTTGTAACTTGTGAGCCAGAGGCTAGCACCCGAATCTCGTTGGGCTGCCAACCTCCTTGATATATGGTTTTCTTGTGAGCCAGAGGCTAGTACCCGAATGTCCCTGGGCTACCAAGCTCCTTGACAATATGTGATTTTTATTACTTGTTTAGTTTTCTTGTGAGCCAGAGGCTAGTACCCGAATCTCCCTGGGCTACTAACCTCCTTGACCATATGTTTTTTGGGGTTTTCTTGTGAGCCAGAGGCTAGTAGCCGAATCTCCCTGGGCTACCAACCTCCTTGACATGCAATATTTTCTTGTTGGTTATTATATACACATGCTCCTTAAATCTCGGTTCATGCTAACATGCGTGCTCGTGTACATGCCAATAGTGACAATCATGGGAATGAGGATAACAAAAGAGATATTGTATTTCATTTAAATTCATAGCATATCATGCAAACATTTAGGTGATCAACATAGCATTTGGTCAAGTCATCATTTACAAGAACAATTACATAAGGCTTACATCCAATTCCTTTGAGTCATCATTTTATAGGTTAAGCATTTATCAAACACATAACATATGATGTCCATTAATAGTTCATCTTCTTCTTCTTTAATGCATATTTTCCATCCAATCACATAAGGGTAAGTTTATTATTTGTAAAATGCCCATCCTCCATTTTTCATTTCCCACACCACACATATCACACGTCATACATTTGGCATCCCATCGTCTCAGTCAACATTCCATACACATCCATGTCCTTTTTCCTTATCTTATTTATATTTATTGAGATGATATAATTCATAGGGAAGGAAAGCATAATATAAAGAATCACCATTTACAATAGAAAACCTAGGTTATTGCTAAGGAAAGTTAGTAAGGTGTACTAACCTTGAATCAAGGCTTGATCTTGGTTGTAAACCTTGATATAGAACCCCAAATGGTAGGGAAGAACCTTTGCTTGAAGAAGGCTTGAGTGGAGGAAGAAACACCCCTTGAAATGACCGTGGAAACGCTGCCGTAGCCTTGGGGGAGAAGCTCCACTCGTGCTTGAGGCTTGGCTTTGATGAACCCAAGCTCTTTTGGGATGATCTTGGGTGTTTAAACCCTTGATTCACTCTCAAGTTGAAACCCTAGGTTAGAACCCTCTTTCTCCTCTCTCTCTATCTCTTAAAATCTTCTATGTATCATGAATGAAGCCCTAAGGCTTGGACAAGCCTTAAGAGGAAAGGGTTTAACCCCCAAAAGACAAAAAAGCCCTTACTAAAATTTCTACAAAACACGAAGCCGGAGCGATCGGTGTTCTGACCGAGCGACCGATCAAAAATATGCTCTCTGGAAAATTTTCCCATAGAAAAAAGTTAACTAGTCGATAGCCTCCGATCGATCGGTTTTGGACCGATTGATCGCTACAATGACCGAGCGATCGGTGCTCTGCAGGTCCCGACTGTTTTGACCATATCTTTTGACTCGCTCGTTGGATTTCGACGATTCAACTTGCGCTGGGTTCATCTTTTGAAAAGAAATATTTCTAACATTTCAGAATTTCTAATTTCTCCCTTATTTATTAATTAGACTACGAGAAAGGTCAATTAGCTACAAAAGTACCATTCATTAAATATAGAAAGTCCGGGGTGCTACAAGGTATAAGCGCGGTATTAGGAGGAGTAGCCGGTGGCCTTACTACTAATATAGCCAAGGTCTCGACTATCAAGACAAAAGCTTGGGCAAAGTCGGGTTGATTATCACCCGATGGAGCATCACTTCCATTGCCCCTTGTGTTGTATCTGCGACCTCGGGTTTTGCGTCTCATGATTACTCCTGAGGAGGAAAATACAACATGAGTCTAACTTGGATACGCATTTAGTAATACTTTCGTAATTCACTCAATACATATTCACCAAGCATAGGATAAAGCACACATGGTTTGCATGACAATGTCATAACATACCATCCGTTTTTCTAGCGTAGGACTCTAAGTTTGGTTGAAGTTCAATCTATTTTGACAAAGACTAACTTGTTAGTCTATACTTGGAATACGACTCTTTCAAAACACCTAATGCCTTGTTAAATTATGGTATCGAGTACTAAGTGACCCTAGGAACTCTAATGCCTAGAGCTCTGATACCACTTCTGTCACGCCCCAAAACACACCCTAGGAGTTAAGGGATACTTTAGGTGTGACTATACATACCTGCTAAACCATCCTGTAATGAACAAGGCAAACATGATAAAATAATGCCAATAATCAGAGTGCGGAAGCTAATCATGAGTGCGGAACGGGAACTAACTTTTTCTTTTCTCAAAAACCATCTTAGTTTTCTAAGTTTATGTACAAAACATAATCCAAGTAAAGGTGGACATGCCCACCTATCAAAACACAAAAAGGAACTCTCTCTCACACTCTCCTCTCAATAGTAGTCGAGGTATGGCCACACGTCCAAATCCCTATCCTCCTGAGACTACATCGGGATAGGTGGCTCCCTCTCCTCTACACACTCTTCCTTGACCCAAGGCTCAGGGTTGAGGACACCCACGATACCTGCCAATATAAAAGTACAGCTGAGCATGGAATACTCAGCGAGTACAAGCTACTAGCTAACCATAGCAATAACAAAAGCACAACAACAGTGAACACAATACAAAATATCGATTTAAAGCAATACTAGTAGCATAAGATAAATAGTATTGAACATGAAGTAATATAAATATCCTAACATGCGTGCATGAATGCGAAAACTCCAATAGAACTCATGATTCGGAAACCTGTTTCATGTTTCGGTCTTACTTGTGAAAATCATGCATGCGTGTCTCATCTTGTCAAAAAAAAATCATATGTCTTGCTTGTTCTTGATTTGCTTTACTTGTATACTTGTGAGCCAGAGGCTAGCACCCACACATCCCTGGGCTGCCAACATCCTTGACATTTCATTTTCTTGTGAGCCAAAGGCTAGCACCTTTCACTTGGGTTACCAACCTCCTTGACATGTACTTGTTTCCTTTTCTTGTGAGCCGAGGCTGGCACCCTTCACTTGGGCTACCAACCTCCTTGTCTTGTTTCGTTTACTTGTGAGCCAGAGGCTAGCACCCTTCACTTGGGCTACCAAACTCCTTGTCTTGTTTCATTTACTTGTGTACATATACCTTACAAAAACTGATTCATGCATGCATGTGTGTGTGTGTAACAAATTTAGTAAACGTGAAGACATGCTTGGATGAGAGGATCACATGAGCATAGCATTTCAATTTCCTAACATAATCATATGAGGATTTAGACTAGCATGTATAACATTGGGTAATTTACCATTTTAAGAAAAACTACATAGATCATACTTTCATGTTCTTCATTATATCCGTTTAATTCTCATTGAGGTCTTTGACCAAACATGTGGCGTGCAATACGTTTATAGTCATTTCATTTCAATTCCTTAGTGCATGCATTTCATCAACATCAAGTGTGTTCATTATGCTTGAAATACCCATCCATCATTTTCCATCACAAAGCATTCATCACACAATACGGCATCCAATCGCCTCACATCCACCATCCATTCTTGCATTCCACACATTCGCTTATTCATCTTGTTTAAATTTTGGGAAAAATGGTACATTTCAAATAAAAGAGGAATACAAGATCAAAATCATCATTTTTAAGGGAAAACCCTAGGTTATTGCTAAGGTAGTTAGTAAGGTGTACTAACCTTGAAATCAAAGCTTAATCTTGGTTGGAAACCCTTGATTGAAGCTCCAACTTAGAAGAGGAGAACCCTAGCTAGAACTATGCTTGATTGGGGAAGAAACCCTTTCAAGAATACCTTGGAGAATGTTGCCCTTGTAACACCCCAAAATACCCCTTAGGAGTTAGGCGATAGTTTGGGCTTGTTACATACCACAACCACCATCCTGCAGAGCATACAAGGCAGATAAATAATGAACTGAAAATTTTCTTTAATAACTTAATTGTATTCCAAGTACAACTATTTACAATAACTGAATATAAACTAAAACATGTACAAGTAATCCTTCACCTGAGATACCAATTCAAGTGATATAATATCCACAGACATAAAACCCAAAATACATGTCTCTCTCACACAACCCGACCATAGGGCCACATCTCTAAACCCCTCATATCTGGGTGACAATCCGAGCAATCTCCTGCTCTCCATAACCCGCCTTGATCCAATGAACTAGAGTATGGATATCGTATAGTGTACCTGCCAACTTAAATGTAGGCTGAGCATGAAATACTCAGCGAGTACAAACTACTAGCTAACAATAATAATAACGAGCATGCAAATTATCCTAAATAGTTAATCAAGAGAATACAGTTCATAATTCACCTTACGAGTTCTTGTGAGCATTCGTGTTCTTACGAGTTCTTGTGAGCATACGAGTTCTTATAACCTTTCTTGTGAGCATACGAGTTCTTATAATCTTTCTTGTGAACATACGAGTTCTTACAAGTTCTTGTGAGCATACGAGTTCTTATAACCTTTCTTGTGAGCATACGAGTTCTTATAATCTTTCTTGTGAGCATACGAGTTCTTACAAGTTCTTGTGAGCATACGAGTTCTTATAACCTTTCTTGTGAGCATACGAGTTCTTACAATCTTTCTTATGAGATTTCTTATGAGCCTTGTGAGATTTCTTGTGAGATTTCTTATGAGCCTTGTGAGATTTCTTGTGAGCTTTCTTGTGAGATTTCTTATGAGCCTTGTGAGATTTCTTGTGAGCTTTGTGAGCTTCTTGTGAGCTTGCTTTCATGGAAACAGATAATAGTGCCCGTACCTGGTCTTAGTACACTAAACATCCTTTCATATTTCTTTATTCTTGCTTGAAGACAGATACTAGTACCCGTACCTAGTCTTAGTATACTAGTATCCTCTCATACTTTCTTGGAAACAGATGTTAATGCCCGTACCTGGTCTTAGTACATTAACATCCTTTCATACGTATCTTAGAGACGTATACTAGTGCCCGTACCTGGTCTTAGTACACTAGCATACTTTCATGTACTTCTGAGCTTGTGAACTTGTGAGCTTGTAAACCTTGAAAACAAATACTAGTGCCCGTACCTAGTCTTAGTACACTAGTATCCTTCCATATTTCTTGTGAGCTTGTGAGATTCCTCTTATCAGTATTTTCTTATTATCTTATAAGCTTCCATGTAATTCTTTGTATACCCGTACTTATGAACTGGACGTACATACTAGTATTTTGTCTTTCTTATTGTATTTAAAATCTTATCATTGTCTTGTAGAATTCACTCTTGTCTTGTTCTTATTTCATGGAAATCACTCTTGTCTTGTCTTGGTTTAATTTCATATGATTGTACTTAGAAAACTAGGTTCATGCATGCATACTTTCTTGTGCATAGAGAAATGGTGAACATCGTAGTGACTTGAAGCAATTAAAAGAACATCATATAGCATTTTAACTTTTCCATAAATATATGAGATTTTTAAGGAAACCCATAAAGCATATTAGCATAATTACCAAATTTTAGGGAAAGTCCTTAATCATAATTCCATAATCTTAAGTTCAATTTTCATACAAGCATTTCATCAACACGTGATTTTAAACATTTTTCCTAGGCATTTATTTCATGATTTCTTTGTCAAACACCTTGCATTCAACATTCCTTTAAGCTTTCATTTATATTTCCTACATCTTAGGTTTTCAACCCATTCATGATTTTTTATCAAACACTTCACATGCAACATTGGTGTAGTCCTTATTTTTACCTTTTCCTTATCATGCATTTCATCAACATCTTGGTGTGTGCCTTATTCATACACTGCCCATCCACCATTTTCCATCCCACACATTCATCACCACCATAGGGCATCCAATCGCCTCAACCCCCATCCATCCATACATCCACCACCATTATTATTTATCTTGTTTATATTTTATGGAAAATATCATAGTTCAAGAAAAAAGGAGATACAAGATCAAAATCATCATTTTTAAGAGAGAAAACTAGTTTCTTGCTAAGATAGTTAGTAGGGTGTACTAACCTTGAAGATCAAAGCTTGATCTTGAAGAAAATCCTTTGGGTTGTGTCCCAAGCTTGAGGAAGAACACCAACTTGAAAGGTGGAGGAACCCTTGCTTGATGGAGGAGGATCCAACTTGAAGATCCACACTTGTGGAAGTTTGGAAAGTGAGGATTCAAGTTCTTCTTTTTGGTATTGAGAAGCTTAAACATTGAATTTGGGGGTTTCCTTGATCTTGAGAGAAACCCCCCTTTGGAAACCTAAGTTTCCTCCATTTTCTCTCAAAAAGTCCCTCTCTAGGTGTTAGAAACCTTGGTCCCCAAAAAATGGGGTTATAGGTGTTAGGTTAGTGAAAAACCTAAAAAAAAATCTTGGGCAATCTCACTCGAGTGGGCTTCCATCTCGCTCAAGCAGCTTGCTCCCGGAACTCAAAAATTCAAGTTTGGTCAATCTCGCTCGAGCGGGTTTGGATCTTGCTCGAGCGAGTTTGTCTACAAAAACACCCTTCTGTATTTTGGTCATAAATTTTGACTCAGTGGTCTAATTTTGACGGTTTAACTTGCGTTGGATTCTTCTTTCAAAGGGAAACAACTTTTATGTTTTATAAAGCTCCTAATTTTGAGGTTTTCATGGTCCAAATTGACCCACAAGTGAACTGATCCAAGACTAACTTTTGAATTTGCAGCAGACCCATCTTCAGTAAATCCACCTTTCACCTAGCTTCAACTCACAATTGGGAAAAGTTATAAACATGACTATCAAAGAAGGTTTCAATACCTTTCTAATGGCTCATGAATCACTTAATTCCGATAAGCGACGATGACACTAGAGGTCCCACAAGTTGAGGGTTGTTAAGACCTCACTCATCCTTTTACACTTTGAACCCTTCCTTTTTTATATTTTTAACACCCATAAACACTAAGGCGGGTTCTCTAGTACCCTTACACACCTTAAATCCTATAATAAACTCCTCACATCATTCACATGCACCTAGGGAACCTTGAACCTCACAAGCACTGTTTATAGCACTTTTCACAGCACTATTTACATACAAGCCTTTAAGTACTTAGGGTATTTTATATACCCTTGATTTTACCCACTTAGAGTGTATATTTATACTCCCTTTTTGAGACTCAATACACACACATAAAACCCTCACTTGGTTCACTATACTACTAAGAATAAAATGGAAGGCTTTAGGCCTTTATAAACACCATACAATGGCACTATTCACTAACACTGTTTATAGTACAGTGAACATGAATTCTGGGGTTCTACAGCCCTAGCTTTGCAAAAGGATTCCTCTACGAGCTTGAGATTGGATTGGAAAAATCCAAGCCAAAGGGATGATTGTGGGTCTTCAAAACCCTTGATTATCTTCAAGATGATGCCCTAGGGTTCAAAACCCTTTCTACTTGAAATTCCTTATTCCAATGCACTCTTAGACCTAGAGGGGGGGTGAATAGGTCTACTATAATTTTCTCTACCAATTTTAATTTTAATCAATCACACACAGCCAAACTCACTTGAACACACAGGATTTTTACGTGGAAAACCCTTCCGGGAAATACCACGAGACCTAGTTCAGCACAGAATCCACTATGAGAAGATTTAAACAATACAATACTCGAATCTTACCCAACCTGACATGACACAACGTTCCTCGGTATCGATTCCTTAGCTTGCAAACCACGAACACAGCACATTCAATCTCCGCAACAGCAGCTCCAGTTCCTCACCGGCCAATCTTACTCAAAGTGATCAACCACGGTCTCCGAAGACCGATCTCCTTCCTTGACGGCTTTAGCACAGGCTAACCAACACTCACAGTAGAGCAACAGTGGGTTTTAGGATTTGTGGAAGCCCTAGGGTGATCTCTTAATGTTTAAGGATCATCTAATGCAAAGTATAGAAAATATGCTTTAGAACTATACAAAACCTAGAGGTCAATTATTGGAGATGAAGATCAATGAACCAAAGAATTTTCATAAACTCAAAGCAAGCACAAAGTGCTCTAAAAAGTCTCCAATTGATCTACCTCACGGATTGGGAGAAGTCCCCTATATATAGAAAAAGTTCCAAGGGATTAGAAGTTGCTAAAAAGTGATTTTGGAAAGTTTTTTTCATATCAGGGTCAACCCTGGGGGTCCCCGGGTCGACCCATTCTAGCAAAATCAAATTTCATATCAGGGTCGACCCATGGGGCACATTCGGTCGACCGGATTGTAGAGCCCCGGACCTTTTAACATTTAATGCATGACACTTTCGTTTCCATTTTGCCTTTAAAGAGGTATAATTAATAGATAAGGAAGAAATTAGAAATTTTGAAACGTCAAAAATGTTCCTTTTCGAAGTACGAACCCAACGCAAGTTGAATCGTCAAAATCGGACGAACGAGTCAAAAGATATAGCCAAAACAGTCTGGACATGCAGGCAATCGTAGCTCGGAAGGCACTAAGGACGTAGCTCGGAAGGCACTAAGGACGTAGCTCGGGAGGCACTAAGGACGTAGCTCTGATATCGTGCTCTGACAACGTATACGTTGTGCATCCGTTGTGCAACAGACAACGAGTACGTTGTACAGCTCACAACGGACAACGAGCTCAGCACTATGCACGACACAACGTCACAACGGGCACGTTGTACATAAGACAACGGACAACGAGCTCAGCACTATGCACAACACAACGTGACAACGTGTTTGTCACTGTTCACAACACAACGTGTTTGGCACTGTTCACAGCACAACGTGTTCGACACTGTTCACAGCACAACGTGTTCGACACTGTTCACAGCACAACGTGTTCGACACTATTTATAGCACAACGTGTTCGGCACTATTCACAGCACAACGTGTTTGGCACTGTTCACAGCACAACGTGTTTGGCACTGTTCACAGCACAACGTGGTTGGCACTATTCACAGCACAACGTGTTCGGCACACGGGTTTTTGCAGAAATTTCACTAAGGGTATTAGGGTCATTTGGTCGGTTCACTCTTACCTTAAGAGTTTAACTCGAGCCTTTAGGGCTTCATTTCGACATTTAGAGAGATTGGGAGATAAGAACAGAGGAGAGGGCGATTCCTAAACCTAGGGTTTCCATTTTGGAGAGGAATCAAAGGGGTTTTGAGACCCTAGATCACTTCAAGCTCGGCTCTTCTCCAAGATCTCGGCTCAAGCACTCGTGGAGAGCGTTCTCCAAGCTAGGGCAGCAGCTACACGGTCGTTTTGGAAAGGGGATTTCTTCCTCACCTGATCAAGGTCGGTACTTCTTACTACCCTCCTAGTTATAGTTCCTCTTTTCCCTTTATTTCTTTTGATTTGCTTCATATACACATGTGCTATGAGATGGATGGTTATGAATAGTGAATGGAGATGGATGTTGGCGAATGGATGCCGTGTGGATGATGTGATGAACGAATGGGAAAGGGCATTGTACTAATAATGAACATACAAGTGTGATGTGATTAAACTCACCTAGAAAAGCATGATTTAAGTTTAAATGAATAATGAACACACCATGTTTGATGAAATGCCAAGGTGAATAAAATGAGGTATAAATTAGGAAAGGCATGCCTAATAAATTATGAATATTGCTAGGGCCTATGATAGTGTGTTTTCTTGCTTTCCCTAAATGATATGAATATTACATTGCTCAATCATTGATGTTATATGTGTTGTGAAATTACCCAAATGTCATATTTAAATTTAAATGCAAGTATGTACACGGTTCCCACTAGCACGGCATGCATGACATGATTTATCGAGGTTTTCAAGAACATGGTTAGAGGTGGGACATATCCTACGATATGTTTTACCTCGCTTTTCATAAGAAAACAATAACCAACATTCCACAAGGGGTCTCCCCTCACTCACAAGTGCATATCATGAAGAAGGGCCTCCCTTCCCTCGCAAGTACATACATATCATGAAGAAGGGTCTTCCTTCCCTCACAAGTGCATTGCATAAAGAAGGGTCTCCCTTCCCTCTCAAGGCATCTCTCAAGCGCATCTCACAAGGATATCTCACAAGTGTATCTCACAAGTTACATGATCACAAGCAAGCACGCATGACATGCATGACATGACACGTACGACACGCTCGACAAGATCAAGCAAGACAAACACGACAAGCTTTCAAGTACGAAAAGATATTTCAAGCCAAGTCAAGTGCACGATGTTTTCAAGCGGTTTTATCGGCTTTCTACGAAATACAAGCATGATTATAAATTGCTTTACTTCCTTGTATGATATGAATAGTTTCCGTCTAACATATATGAATTGCTCCTGATTTATGTATTGCCATTTTTATGCTATAACTGTTGGTTAGTATTTAGTGCCCGCTGAGTATTCCATGCTCAGCCGTACTTCTTATGTTGGCAGGTTTTGAAGGAGCTGCTGCTCCATTTGATGTTTGTGCTCCTGGTCCATGGGTGGAGGAGGAGTAGGTCGAGGAGCCTTTTGAGGAACCTCCCGTAGAGGGTTATCAGTAGGTGGTGTTAGATTCTGAGTGGATTAGCTGTGGGTGAGATGAGAGATATACATTCATGTATTTTGGCGGGTCTGTCCGCACTTTCTTTTGGATTCCTTTAGTGAAAACTTGGATTCGTATATACATAGAGGTTTGTTTAGACTTCCGCTGTGCTATGTTAGAGCATGTTTCCGCTGTTTATATCCTCTTTTGTATATGCTCTGTGGGTTTTTGTAGGTTGGTTTGTCAAGCAAGTCATGTAAGCCATGATTAGTCGTCCAAGGTTCACTCTAACTCCTAGGGTGGGTTTTGGGTCGCGACAGAAGTGGTATCAGAGCTTAGGCTTTAGGTCTATAGGGTCACTTAGAATCTTATACCACGGCTTGACAAGAGCATATGTTAGGAAACAAGTTAGGAAGGAAGTGAGTCGGGAACGAGTCTGGTTCCAAGTTTAAGACTAAACTTTAGTCTTAGTCTAAAATGGTTGCTTCAACCAAGTACGGGTCCTAGGTACGCTAGAACACTAAAGTATAAGTATAATGTGATGAATACTCTGATGACTTGATGTGATGTATATTAGTATTATACAACTAATACAAATTGAATTATTGAGAAATGGCATTGAATTAAACGGTGGTTTCAAGTTAGACTCATGTGGTGTTATTATTCTCAGGACTTTAGCCATGAGACGGAACACACGGGGTCGTGGACCACATACCAGAGCTTCCTCTTCTTCACGGGATGAGGATGAGCAGCCAGACCTCTCTCAGGTCTTAGGCTCTATTGCTGAGACACTCGCCATACTGGCGGCTCGGCAGGCTATACCATCATCGGCGGCACCTACTCCACCGCCCGCAGCTCCAGTACATCGTGCTGCTGGAGTTGAGGCATTCAGGAGATTGAGGCCTCCACCCTTCCATGGGAGTGTGGACCCTCTTGCTGCGGAGGCATGGATCCTCCAGATGGAGAAGATCTTTACGGTCCTCTCGCCTACAGAGGAGGATAGAGTAGCATGGGCAGTTTTCATGCTAGAAGGTGAAGCCCACCATTGGTGGTTGTCCGCATTGAGGACGCGAGATTTGACCATGCAGGGTCAACCTTGGACTTGGGAGGAGTTCAAAGATACTTTTTACAAGAAGTATTTCCCGATTGGAGCACGGGAAAAGAAAGAGAGAGAATTCATCAACCTTGAGCAAGGTTCGATGTCTGTGGCCGCTTATGAGGCCAAGTTCTCAGAGCTATCACGCTTCGCGACACATATGATTGCCACCGAGGCAATGAAGGCGAGGAGGTTTGAGCAAGGACTCAAGGATGTCATCATGGAGAAAGTATCGGTCTTTAGGCACGCCACTTACGTTGAAGTGGTGGATAAAGCCTTGTTGGTTGAGACCAACTCTGAGGCGGTGTCCAAGAAGAGGGAATTGACGAGAGGCCAACCCAATAGTTCAGCACCTCTAGAGAGGCGGGCTCGTACCGGCCCTTATCAGTATGCATGGCCAGCACCACCGATGAGGCCACCTTATGCGCCTCCAGCTCCACGGGCAGTATGTGCCTCAGGCACCGTGACCTCAGGCTCTTCCGGCCCCTCTGACTTATACACATGAGGTCTGCACTTCATGCGGCCGAAGGCACCCGGCAGGAGATTGCCGAAGAGCATCGGGTGGATGTTTTCATTGTGGTCGCCAGGGCCATATGATCAGGGATTGCCCCAGTCGGCATTTACCAGGCCAGTCTCAGGGGATCAGGCCACCAGCACGCCCAGCAGGATCATATCAGGCGTCATCTCAGACTACCCGGTCTACACCTCAGTCTCGCCAGGCGAACCAGGGGCGAGTTTTTGCTTTGACAGAGGGTGATGCACTTGCATCTGATGATGTGGTGCAAGGTACGCGTTTGGAGTTATTTCCTTTATTCGTGAATGTTATGTTATGTTTTATTCCTTGTGTGTGTACTTGGTATGCTATATATATATACCTATGTGTATACACTGTTGATGCTTGAATTGACGTAACTAGTTAAAACTTCAGGAACCCTACTAGTCAATGAGTATTTGGCTCGAGTATTGATTGATACCGGGTCTACTCATTCATTTGTCTCGCCGAGTTTTTCAGAAGGCTTTTCTGTAGAGCCAAGTCAGCTAGAACCGGAGTTAGCCATTTCGACTCCTCTCGGCAAAACAGTATTGGCAGATAAAGTGTATAGAAATAGTGTGGTCCAAGTTGGAAGCCACGAGTTGGCGGTTGATCTCATCGTCCTTGGATTCCAAGACTTTGATGTTATATTGGGAATGGATTGGTTAGCAGCACATCATGGGCATGTAGCTTGCTTTGAGAAAATTGTACTCTTCAAGCCAGTAGAAGGAAAACCATTCCACTTTCGCGGGTTGAAAAGTGGATATATTGCTCGTTTTACGTCGTTGAGCTTAGCTAACCCCGAGGCAAAGGACTCATCGACTATTCCGGTTGTGAGTGAGTGTGGATGTATTTCCAGAGGAGTTGCCAGGATTGCCTCCAAACAGGGAGATTGAGTTTGTGATCGAGCTTGCACCAGGCACAGCTCCTGTTTTCAGGGCTCCGTATAGAATGGCCCCTATTGAACTCAAAGAGTTAAAGACCCAGTTGGAAGAATTACAAGGTCTTGGTTTCATTCGACCAAGTGTCTCACCGTGGGGTGCCCCGGTGTTATTTGTTAAGAAGAAAGATGGCTCGATGCGGATGTGCGTCGATTACAGGCAATTGAACAAAGTCACTATAAAGAATAGGTATCCCTTGCCTAGGATTGATGACTTGTTCGATCAGTTGAAGGGAGCGAGATTTTTCTCAAAGATAGACCTTCGATCGGGTTATCACCAGTTGAAGATTAAGGTGGAAGATGTTCCCAAAACTGCTTTCAGGACTCGGTATGGACACTACGAGTTCTTGGTGATGCCTTTTGGACTCACGAATGCGCCGGCAGCCTTTATGGATTTGATGAACCGGGTGTTCCGGCCATATCTTGATAGGTGCGTGATTGTATTTGTTGATGACATTTTGGTCTATTCCCAGACACGGGAAGATCACACACGCGACCTATGCCTTGCCTTGGAAATGCTAAGAAAGCACAAGCTATACGCCAAACTTAGCAAGTGTGAGTTTTGGTTGGAAGAGGTGGCATTCCTAGGCCACGTTGTTTTTGCAGAAGGTATCTCGGAAGATCCAAAGAAGATCGAAGCAATTATGATTTGGGCAAGGCCCAAGAGTGTTACCGAGATACGCAGCTTTCTTGGGTTGGCAGGCTACTACAGGAGATTCGTAGAGGGTTTCTCTAGCCTTGCAGCACCGCTCACTTACCTGACAAGGAAGAACGCCAAGTTTGTATGGAGTGATAATTGCGAGATCAGTTTCACGGAACTGAAGAAGAGGCTTACTACAGCCCCTGTCCTTACTGTGCCATCTGGACCTTATGGGTATGAGGTGTATAGTGATGCCTCACACATCGGACTTGGGTGTGTACTCATGCAGCACAAGAAAGTCATTGCCTATGCATCAAGGCAATTGAAGGAGCATGAGAAGAATTATCCCACGCACGACTTGGAGCTTGCGGCAGTCGTGTTTGCACTTAAGATTTGGCGTCATTACCTTTATGGGGTGGAGTTCTATGTGTTTACCGATCACAAGAGTCTCAAGTATCTCTTTTCCCAAAAGGAGCTGAATCTAAGGCAACGCCGTTGGATGGAATTTCTGAAGGACTATGATTGTACCATTCAATACCACCCGGGTAAAGCAAATGTAGTGGCCGATGCTTTGAGTTGAAGGCCTCCAGGATTATTAGCATGCATGTTGGTGCAAGAATGGAAGCTACTTGAAGACTTGGCAAATCTGGACATTAGTGTGAATGACTCCGTTCGTAGTCCTATTTTGGCAAATGTCACAGTTCGGCCATACATTATAGATTTGATCCAAGAATACCAAGCCACGGATGTTGAATTGTTGGCTTATCGGGACAAGGAAGTTGCTAAGGGTAGTGATGACTTCTCTCTCACTAGTCGGGGTGCTATCACATTCAAGGGAAGGCTGTGCGTCCCAGCCAATGCAGATCTTCGAAGAGAGATTTTGGATGAAGCACACCGTTCAAAGTACACAGTGCATCCAGGGGGTACAAAGATGTACCGGAACCTCAAGAGTCACTTTTGGTGGCGGAATATGAAGAGGGAGGTTGCGGAATATGTAGCACGGTGCTTGGTGTGTCAACAGGTAAAAGCAGAACACATGCGGCCCGTAGGTCTATTACAGTCCCTTCCGATTCCCGAGTGGAAATGGGAGAACATATCCATGGATTTCATAGTTGGCTTGCCAAAGACGGCAAGGGGCTCAGATGCGATATGGGTAGTAGTGGATCGTTTGACGAAGTCCGCTCATTTCTTACCTTACCAAACTACTTTCAACTCTAGTCAGTTAGCCGCTTTGTACATCAAGGAAGTGGTGAGGTTGCACGGAGTGCCCGTTAGTATTGTGTCAGATCGGGATCCAAGATTCACATCACGATTCTGGAAAAGTTCCAGGAGGCTATGGGTTCCCGACTTGATTTCAGCACCGCTTTTCATCCACAGACGGATGGACAAACCGAGAGAGTGAACCAAGTCATTGAAGACATGCTTCGGGCTTGTATGTTGGATTTCAGAGGCAGTTGGGAAAAGCACTTGCCTTTGGTTGAATTCACCTATAATAACAGCTATCAGGCAAGTATCCAAATGGCACCATTTGAGGCCTTGTATGGGCGAAGTTGTAGGTCTCCTCTCTATTGGGATGAGGTAGGAGAAAGGAAAGTACTTGGTCCGGAGTTGATTGAGCAAACTGCAAACACAGTTAAGATCATTTGGTATCGATTGAAAGCCGCTCACGATCGCCAGAAAAGTTATGCGGACACGCGCCGTAGGGACTTGGAATTTCAAGTAGGGGATCAAGTTTTTGTGAAAGTATCTCCTAGCAAAGGGATCATGAGATTTGGAAAGCGAGGCAAGCTCAATCCTCGGTATGTTGGGCCTTTTGAGATTATCACACGAGTTGGTGAGGTTGCTTACAGCGTAGCTCTCCCACCTCACATGGCCGCAGTTCACAACGTCTTCCATGTGTCTATGCTTCGGAAGTACATTGCGGATCCTTCGCATGTCATAGACTTGGAACCGTTGGAGATTCAACAGGACCTCACCTTGATTGAAAAGCCGGTTCAGATTTTGGATCGAAGAGATCAAGTGCTTCGCAACAAGACAATCCCTTTGGTTCTTGTGCAATGGAACACCATGCTCGGGAAGAAGCTACATGGGAGCGTGAAGCCGAAGTCAAAGCAAAGTACCCAGAATTAATCGAATGAGTTTTTGTATAAGTTTGTATATGACTGGTAATTTTCTTTTTGGTTTGTAATGCAAGTAGCGTCTAAATTTTGAGGACGAAATTTTTGTAAGGGGGGGAGGATGTAGAGCCCCGGACCTTTTCACATTTAATGCATGACACTTTCGTTTCCATTTTACCTTTAAAGAGGTACAATTAATAAATAATGAAGAAATTGGAAATTTTGAAACATCAGAAATGTTCCTTTTCGAAGTACGAACCCAACGCAAGTTGAATCGTCAAAATCGGACGAACGAGTCAAAAGATATAGCCAAAACAGTCTGGACCTGCAGGCAATCATAGCTCGGAAGGCACTAAGGACGTAGCTCGGAAGGCACTAAGGACGTAGCTCGGGAGGCACTAAGGACGTAGCTCTGATATCGTGCTCTGACAACGTATACGTTGTGCATCCGTTGTGCAACAGACAACGGGTACGTTGTACAGCTCACAACGGACAACGAGCTCAGCACTATGCACGACACAACGTCACAACGGGCACGTTGTACATAAGACAACTGACAACGAGCTCAGCACTATGCACAACACAATGTGACAACGTGTTTGGCACTGTTCACAGCACAACGTGTTCGACACTGTTCACAGCACAACGTGTTCGACACTGTTCACAGCACAACGTGTTCGACACTGTTCACAGCACAACGTGTTCGGCACTATTCACAGCACAACGTGTTCGGCACTGTTCACAGCACAACGTGTTTGGCACTGTTCACAGCACAACGTGGTTGGCACTATTCACAGCACAACGTGTTCGGCACACGCGTTTTTGCAGAAATTTCAGTAAGGGTATTAGGGTCATTTGGTCGGTTCACTCTTACCTTAAGAGTTTAACCCGAGCCTTTAGGGCTTCATTTCGACATTTAGAGAGATTGGGAGATAAGAACAGAGGAGAGGGCGATTCCTAAACCTAGGGTTTCCATTTTGGAGAGGAATCAAAGGGGTTTTGAGACCCTAGATCACTTCAAGCTCGGCTCTTCTCCAAGATCTCAGCTCAAGCACTCGTGGAGAGCGTTCTCCAAGCTAGGGCAGCAGCTACACGGTCGTTTTGGAAATGGGATTTCTTCCTCACCTGATCAAGGTCGGTACTTCTTACTCACCTCCTAGTTATAGTTCCTCTTTTCCCTTTATTTCTTTTGATTTGCTTCATATACACATGTGCTATGAGATGGATGGTTATGAATGGTGAATGGAGATGGATGTTGGCGAATGGATGCCGTGTGGATGATGTGATGAACGAATGGGAAAGGGCATTGTACTAATAATGAACATACAAGTGTGATGTGATTAAACTCACCTAGAAAAGCATGATTTAAGTTTAAATGAATAATGAACACACCATGTTTGATGAAATGCCAAGGTGAATAAAATGAGTTGTAAATTAGGAAAGGCATGCCTAATAAATTATGAATATTGCTAGGGCCTATGATAGTGTGTTTTCTTGCTTTCCCTAAATGACATGAATATTACATTGCTCAATCATTGATGTTATATGTGTTGTGAAATTACCCAAATGTCATATTTAAATTTAAATGCAAGTATGTACACGGTTCCCACTAGCACGGCATGCATGACATGATTTATCGAGGTTTTCAAGAACATGGTTAGAGGTGGGACATATCCTACGATATGTTTTACCTCGCTTTTCACAAGAAAACAAGAACCAACATTCCACGAGGGGTCTCCCCTCACTCACAAGTGCATATCATGAAGAAGGGCCTCCCTTCCCTCGCAAGTACATACATATCATGAAGAAGGGTCTCCCTTCCCTCACAAGTGCATTGCATAAAGAAGGGTCTCCCTTCCCTCTCAAGGCATCTCTCAAGCGCATCTCACAAGGATATCTCACAAGTGTATCTCACAAGTTACATGATCACAAGCAAGCACGCATGACATGCATGACATGACACGTACGACACGCTCGACAAGATCAAGCAAGACAAACACGACAAGCTTTCAAGTACGAAAAGATATTTCAAGCCAAGTCAAGTGCACGATGTTTTCAAGCGGTTTTATCGGCTTTCTACGAAATACAAGCATGATTATAAATTGCTTTACTTCCTTGTATGATATGAATTGTTTCCGTCTAACATATATGAATTGCTCCTGATTTATGTATTGCCATTTTTATGCTATAACTGTTGGTTAGTATTTAGTGCCCGCTGAGTATTCCATGCTCAGCCGTACTTCTTATGTTGGCAGGTTTTGAAGGAGCTGCTGCTCCATTTGATGTTTGTGCTCTTGGTCCATGGGTGGAGGAGGAGTACGTCGAGGAGCCTTTTGAGGAACCTCCCGTAGAGGGTTATCAGTAGGTGGTGTTAGATTCTGAGTGGATTAGCTGTGGGTGAGATGAGAGATATACATTCTTGTATTTTGGCGGGTCTATCTGCACTTTCTTTTGGATTCCTTTAGTGAAAACTTGGATTCGTATATACATAGAGGTTTGTTTAGACTTCCGCTGTGCTATGTTAGAGTATGTTTCCGCTGTTTATATCCTCTTTTGTATATGCTCTGTGGGTTTTTGCAGGTTGGTTTGTCAAGCAAGTCATGTAAGCCATGATTAGTCGTCCAAGGTTCACTCTAACTCCTAGGGTAGGTTTTGGGTCGCGACATGGATGGTGCCTTTCGGTCGACCGGTTGGCCCTCAGGGTCGACCCTCACAATTTTCACTCTCTACCAAAAAACATGGTTCAAATTGGGGGCTCTTCAGGGTCAACCCAAAACGGTCAGAGTCGACCCTGGGGTGCATTATTTTGGTTTTTCAACTTTTTAACCATTGAATGCATTCCCCTATCACCCCTTCTCCAATTTGACTTATTTTTAATGATGAATGAGTATTTTCATGAGGTATCATAGGGTCAACTAGGTCTCTCTCTTAATCCTAACTTTTGAGCCACTGTGAGTGATAAGGCTTCAAGATCCTTCACGGCTTCTTCTTCACTTTCTCTTCAAACCAAATGAGACCTACTATGACCTAAGTACAACATTTTGGGATCGAAATTTTGCCAACAACATTTTGACTTTACAATCTCCCCCTTTGGCAATTCCGAGACAAAACAACCAATAAAACTAATCGTCATGGCTTTACAGACTCTCTTAAACCCACAAGAAACCAAGAGAAAAAAAAATACATGACACTAGACATTTGGACCTCTTCCATGGAGCAGTATGCGTTACACGATCTTTGAAGCATCAATCAAACCTGAAACTTTTGAAACAACCACTACCTTCGTGAAGCATCGGGAATTTCATAAAAGAAGATAAATATTGAAACAATGAATATCATGCAAGGAGTATGAGTTCTCCCCCTCAATCTGAGATCCCGTCCGACAAGGTTTCAAAATCATGAACAGGAGAGTAATGTGAATATATGCCACATGTTAGTATATAACCAGAGATAATATGACATAACAATTTCACAAATGATGAATAACATATGATCAAACTTAGGAACCTTCTCCCCCTTTTTGGCTTGAATTGTCAAGGGAACATCATTCCTGCATAACAGAGACTCTAGCATGAAGCAATATGATTAGCAAGGAGCAAGAGCATAGAGAAAAACAAGAAAGCATAAACTAAGAGCAAAACAAGGCAAAAAAACATCATCACAATAAGATCTAATCATCCTGGTGCGAAGGAAAGTGACGAGCAACATCATCCTGATATCGAGAACGAAAATCGCAAAGCTCCTGGCGAGATGCCTGCACTACGTCGGAAAGTGCATCAATCCGGTGATTAGTCGCCGAAAAACTATACTGATTAGCAGCGGCATGAGAATCCAGGTGGGCATACAGATCAGTAGCAAAATGTGACTGAGCAGCCGACATATCAGCAAGAATGGCAGCCATTGTCTTGAAGGACCAGGGCCCTGACGGAGGTCGAGCATGGCCGGGAGTGGGACCGGCATCCGGGGCCGAAGGAGCAATGTCATCATCAATGTCCTCCTCATGCTCTGGCATCGCATCATTGGACAGACTACTAACCAAGGTGCGAGCACAGATGGGTCCTACGGAAGGCTTGAGAGCCTCAGAGGAACGAGCACGAACACCCTCAACAAACATGAGATTGGTGATGAGAACACCAAAGGGAAGAGCAGCTCGCTTTTGATGCACAGTAATAGCCTGAAGGATGAGGTCGATAATGTGAGCACCAATACCAATGGTGTCTCCAGACATGATACTATATAGGAACCGAGCTCTATCAACACTCAGAGTAGTAGAATGCACCTTGGGATGAATGTTGGAACACATAATAAGATGAAGTAGACGACCCAAATATGATAGACTGGAGTGAGGTAAAGAAGGATGAGTCCATTTTTGTGAGGGATCATCACAAAGATTACTGGTCACCATGTCCAAATCATGCTTATTCTCATCGGTCGGATATTGGTAAGGGTAATAGGTGCTCGGAATCCGAGGGGCACTAATGAAAAAAGCAATGACATCCGGATTAATGAGAAATTTCTTACCCCTAACCTGAGTTTTGAAGGTAAAATTTTGAGGATTGATAGAATAAATGTTCACATAAAATTCCCGAACAAGGTCGAGACTGGCATAACCGGTCAAATTTAAAAGACCAGACCATTGGTGAGAGGCAATAATTTCCTCGAAACCAGGATGGGTGAAATCTGAAATGACAGTAGCTCGTTCAATTGTAACAGCCCGATTTTTAAGCCAAGAATTGAACAGTTTTTCATTCCCTGTGGTGCAAAACCATACAATTTCTGGCTCAGGAGCGGGGACTTGAGATTTACCCTTTGATTTGGCCGAGGGCTGTGAACTGGAAGCACCCGTGGCTTTCTTATGAGAAGATGAGGGTGGAGGAACCCTAGAATGGACCGCACGGCCCACATGGATGCCATGGCCAGCATCATATGAGGCATTTGTAGACTCAGGAACATCATCTTCATCCTGAGAGATGACAAGGCGGCGCTTAGGGCGACCCGCCATGAAAATAGAGGCAATCAGAAGAAGATATTGAACAACCATGGATCCAAATGCAAGAATACCGTGAAGATGGATCCAAAGGTAAGGGTTTACCGTGAAGAGAGACGGCTGGAAGTGCGAAGAATACCCCCTAGAACTGAACCACGAAAGGAGGGAGGATCGTACGGCACTGAGGGAGAAGCACTACGGTTGGGCAAGAGAACCTCTAGTGAATGGAGTAGCTCTCCTGTGAAGATGATGGGAAGTTCTGTAACCTTTTAAACACACAATCAGTGAAACCGTGAGCCTAGAAACCAAAAAATGACTGAGATCACGCATGTGATAGCTGAAAGCACGGGAATCCCAGCTGGATTCTTGCAGAGGAAAACTCCAAAAGGGAAGGAATCTCCGAAAATCAGCAAGGGGAGTTTCGAAAACCCCATTTTAGGTGTTCGGTCAACCGAACAATCACTCAAGGTCGACCCATTGTGACTGAGATTCTGAATCCGTGTAAGAGATGAGGGAGACCAATTTGGATGCATGTGAGGGGGCAGATTTTTGGAGAAGAATCTCTAAAAAATCTGAAAGAGAGTATCAAATCCCTCCAAAACAGAAAGCAGGACAAGCTAGTGACCCAAGGATTACAACACTTGAAGGGCAAGGTAAGATCTTTTCATGAAAACCTCCAAAATCAACCAACAACATGCAATTTGCTAGGAAAGATTTTCAAAATTTTGTTATTTTGCAAATCAAATTTCTTCATGATAATTTCAATAAGAAAATCCATGATGTGCACATTTTGCAGGTAACCAATAATACCATGTCCAAGAATATATAGAATAAAATGATGAGTAGACGAGGATATTTCCATCGACACTATGCACAAGGGATGGCAAGACACAGGCACATAATGTAATGTACAGTTAGTAATAGGCTATACCATCAATGTGTAGTGGAGGTGAAATTCTGACTATACACCTTTAGAGGTAAGCACCCTTAGATAGATAAGGATATTAGTGCAGATCAGGAACACCAAGTTTCAAAAATAACTGAGAGATGCATATAGGGTAATCAAAAAATATGAAGAATTTTATGTGCTATTTTTACCCTTTTTATAAGTTGCTCTCACATTGTTGATGGAATTTTTGTTTGGTGAAGCTATTCGTGATCAGTCTTTTTCTTTTGAATTTTGAGATGCAAAAGGTGGCTTTCACACTGACTGGGTAGGTAGCCCTAGCTGTTGGCAGCAGAGGCTTTCACTCTAGGGACCCAGATAGATACCACTGTCCTCCTAGGTAGCCATTTCATACTGTTTGCATCCAATAGTGCCTTTTACACTATCCCAGAAGTAGCCTTTCCCTTGCATAAAACTTTTAAACGAGGGCACATTTTGGGGGATGTACCTTCATGATCAAATCAGATTTTGTTAACTGGAAGAGCCATCATGATTAATATCATTGCCTGTTCATAGGGATATGTACCATTTTCAGGAGATAGACAGAGTGCTAGTGCAGATGATTATGCAACAGTATTTGCCATATTTCTAGCTGTACTTAGGAAGATAGTCTATGTATACTTCCCTAAAGCATTTTGGTAGGTATTATGTCCTCATGTACTCAATAGAATCAAATATGTATCTTGGACAAGCATTATGAGCACAAGAAAAATTCAGCAAAGCACACCACAAAAAGGACACAACCAATGCCAACAAAAATCTTTTTAGAAAGGCCTAACTAAAAGAGAACAAAAAATCTGTTTGGAATTTTTCTGAATTTTTTAATGTTTTTGGATTTTTGAAATAATTGAAACAAACCAAAACAGTAGTATACAAAAACAAATAATATACACCGAAGGAATAGATCTAGGAAGAGATATGAACATGAGGTTACCTAGTCTATCAAGAAGCACTGAATCACTCAATACTGCACACAGCGATGGATTTCCTAAGAAACTCAAACCTAAGTGTAAATCCCTAAATAGGTGTTGGCAAATTCCGTGATCATTAGATAGGTCAGTTGAGTCGAGTCCTCGAATCATGTTCAACTTGTCAGAAAAGAAGAGAAGAGCTAAAGCTTAAAGAAGATAGAAGAAAGAGAAGAAAAAGGTTCTACTCCGGATCTAGACAGGTAATGGACTTAGAGACCCCTACCTAGGTTTGATTTGACTTAGATAACTCTAAAAATACCTAGGAGGATAGATTTAAGCCTACCAAAGTTATTTGATCTTAGTTGAATCAAATAAAAATAAAATGAATTAATTTTGGCAAAAATTCTGTCTCAACCGATCGCTCGGTATTGCGACCGATCGATCGGTGGCCTACCGAGCGATCGGTGGCTATCGACTGAACTAAATATTTGTATGGGGAAAATTTCCAGAGAGATGTTTTAAGACCGAGCGATCGGTCATTAGATCCGATCGATCGGTTGTGAACCGAGCGATCGGTTGTGAGCACCGATCGATCGGTCCCCGTAAAAAGAATTTTTCTTTTTCTGGATTCTTTTTTTAACCCTATATAAACAACTTTTGAGAGACCTAATTCGTGTCTTTGATAATTTTTGAAAGAGTAGAGGTCTGAGAAACTCTTCTAGGGTTTTTCTAATTGTTTTTAATTAGATCTTTGTGATCCCTCCTCTTTCTTAGATCCTAGAGAATGCAAGTATAGATTAAAATCTTTGATCTTGCATTGTGTGATCTCAGATCTGTATGAGATCCCTCTAGGGTTTGAAATTTACTAAATTGATTCACAACCCTACACCTTGTGTGTGTGTCCGGTGTTTGATCCGGAGCCTTCGTGGAAGGAGATCGATCGTGTGTGATCGTGGATTTGAAGTTGCTTGAAAAGATTTGGTCGGTGTGGAACTGAAGCTGCTAAGGCGGAGATCGAACCTGCTGGTTCGTGGAAATCAAGAGTAAGAGTCTATACCTAGGAACATTGTTTCTGTTTTGGTAAGGTCTTATTTTGTACTTGATATCTTTTCATAGTGAAGTTTATTGCTGGACAAGGTCCCGTGGTTTTTTCCCGTTAGGGTTTTCCACGTAAAAATCGTCTGTGTTTGATTTGTGTGGATTGTCTGATTGAGTTAATCATTGATTTTTAAACATATTAATTGAAAAATTAAAATTGGTTAGAAATCATTAGATAGACCTATTCACCCCCCCTCTAGGTCTTAGAGATCATTGATCTGGATAAATTTCAATTGGTATCAGAGCTAGTTCACTGATAAGGCTAATCCCTTAAGTGTGATCCTGTATTATCCGTGATCATGAGTACTCTAAGAGAAGGAGGATCCGTCTCTCGTCCCCCACTTTTTGATGGAAATAATTATGCATACTGGAAAGCCAGAATGAGAGCCTTTCTCAAATCAATTGACGAGAGAATTTGGATGTCTATACAGAATGGGTGGACTACGCCCGTAAAAACTGTAGGTGATTTGACTGTCGTCAAATATTCTGATGAATGGACCAGAGAAGAGCTTGATTCAAGTGGATGGAACACTAAAGGTCTCAATGCTATCTTTACTGCAGTCACTGCTGAGGAATTCAGACGAATTTCTTCATGTGAAACAGCAAAGGAGGCTTGGGACATTCTTGAAATTACCCATGAGGGTACAACCACTGTTAAAATCTCAAAACTCCAAATGTTAACCACCAAATTTGAACATTTAAACATGGACGACAATGACACTTTTGATGAATTCTATGCAAAACTTAGTGACATTGTCAACGCTAGTTTCAATTTAGGTGAGAAAATATCTGAGTCCAAAATAGTTAGAAAAGTCCTTAGATCTCTCCCAGAGAGATTTCAACCCAAAGTCACTGCAATCGAAGAGAGTAAAAATGTTGACTCTCTGAAGATTGAGGAATTGGTTGGATCACTCCAAACCTATGAACTCAATCTACGTCCATCCAAGAAGAATAAATCTTTAGCCTTGAAAACCATCAAGGAAACTTTGGATGAGGATGACAGTGATGGAGAAATGAATGAGGAAGAAATGGCTCTTTTCGTTAAAAAATTTCGAAAATTTTTTAGAACGAAAAAGAGGTTTAATCCCAAACAGGGAGGAAAATCTTTTGATAAGTCAAAGTCTAAGCCCTGGGAAAACAAGAAAAATTCCAAAAGTGGCGACAAGAAATCCCAAGGTGTTCAATGTTATGAATGCCATGGCTTCGGTCATATTTCACCTAACTGTCCTAACAAGAAGAAGAGTAAGGGCAAGGTGATGAATGCCTGTTGGGATGACAGTGATTCCGAGAATGAAGAATCGGACAGTTCTTCTTCAAATGAAGATACTAGAAATCATACGGCTTTCACTGTTTCCCTATCTGGGATTCTTGAGACTACCTCTGCGGTTGATGAAAAGGATAGAAGTGATGAAAGTATTCATACTGAGTCAAGTGATGACTTAAAGAAGAGTCAAACTGACTCTGAAAGTGATGAAGATTTGAAAACAACTTATGATAAGTTGTATGCTGAAAGTTTAAAACTGACTAAAACAAAAATCTCTTTGAGCAAAAAACTCAAATTCATTCAAAATGAAAGAGATATCTGTAAACTAGTAGCAGAAGAGAAGAGTGCACTAGTTAGTCAATTGGAAAATGAAAAAGAAGCATTTGTTATAAAAGTTCAATGTCTTTTGGAAGAGAATGTCTCATTGACTAATGTGGTCAGAAAATTAGAAAATGATAAAGACACTTCCATGAAAGAAATTGAAGAGTTAAAAACTCTGCAAATGGAGCTGGAAACTTTTAAAGTCTCTCTTGTTGATAAGGTGAAATTTCTTGAAAAAGAACACCAAATTACCCTTAAAGACAAGACTGACTTGATTCAGAAGGTCTATACTCTTGAAAAAGAAGTGAGAATGTTTGGTAACACCAGCTGCCTAGATGAATTAGTCAGAAAGTATGGATCAAATTCTAGTAGATCTGGGATAGGACATGTTGACACACCAACTGGTCCTTTAGCTGTTGGAACAATGGCTAGTGCAGTGTTTGAGCCAATACATTCTGAATCCAAAGAAAATTTACCTTCTACATCAAGTACTAAGGCTTATACAAATATTGTAAAGCCGAGAAATACAGCTCCTAGAGTGAATGCTTTAAGAAATCAAATTCCAGTTAGAAGAAATCTTCCTCCTCTACCAAGATTCATACCCACATGTCACTTTTGTGGTGTAAGAGGTCACATTCGACCTAATTGTAATGCATTTAGGAGAGCTCCACAAAATGGTTCATGGAACCAAAATCTGAGTCAAGAGACTCTTCAAAGGCAGATTCAGGTTCTAGCTGAAAAGTCTAGAATGTTGAGCGATGATGTTAACAGAATTGCTCAAATCTCTAGGACAAGGACTGGTCAATTTATTCCAAATGATTATTCAAGAGGAAATAATTTGACTTATCACAAAACTAGAACTGAACAAAACAGAAAAAGGTCAAGGAGGACAAAAAGGAAAAAGGTCTCTACTACACAGATTAATGATCAAAGATCTAAACAAAGTTTAAAGACTGTGTATGTGAGAAAGGAAGACCTTAAGTGCTTTGTCATTCATACTGCCTTGAAAGCCCAAAACACAGAAATGTGGTACTTCGATAGTGGGTGTTCTCGGCATATGACAGGTAACAAGTCCTTATTTATTCAATTTGAGGACTGTCCTGATGGGACTGTTACTTTTGGTGATGGAAGCAAGTCATTAGTCAAAGGAAAGGGTATCATCAATTCACCAGGCATACCTAAATTGAAAGATGCCTTGTTTGTTGAAGGACTGAAAGCTAATTTAATTAGCATAAGTCAACTATGTGATGATAATCATGCTGTGCACTTTACCCAAAATAAATGCTTAGTCATTAATGGTAAAGGTAAGTGTGTTCTAGAAGGATTGAGAACCACTGACAATTGCTACGGCTTAACTCCCAGTACTATTCCCTCAAATGTCTGTTATAAGACTAGAATTGAGGAGGTTGATTTGTGGCACCGAAGACTAGGTCACATGAACTTCAAAGACCTATGTAAAATCTCTAAGCAAGAGCTTGTGAGAGGTGTTCCCAAACTAGGAAAGCCTTCTACTGCTGTGTGTGGGCCATGTCAAATTGGTAAACAAATTAGGACCCCACATAAGAAGACTTCAAGTATTGCTACTTCATATCCACTGGAATTAATTCATATGGACCTTATGGGTCCTACAAGAACTGAAAGTCTAGGTGGAAAGCGATACATCCTAGTCATGGTTGATGATTTCTCTAGAATGTCTTGGGTGGCATTTATAAGAGAGAAATCCGATGCTTTTGACAATTTCAAAAGTATTTGCTTGAAAATTCAAAATGAGAAAAGATGCCCAATCACTCGAATTCGAAGTGATCATGGAAAGGAGTTTGAAAACTCTAAGTACAATGACTTTTGTGATGAGTCTGGTATCAAACATGAATTTTCTGCACCTATTACACCTCAGCAGAATGGTGTAGTAGAGAGGAAGAACAGGGTTCTCCAAGAGATGGCTAGAGTTATGCTTCATAGCAACAATCTAGCTTCTCATTTCTGGGCTGAGGCAGTTCACACTGCTTGCTATATAGTTAATAGAGTTTTTGTAAGACCTGGAACAAGGAAAACCCCATATGAGTTGTGGAATAACAAGAAACCTAGTGTAAAGTACTTTCGAGAATTCGGAAGTAAATGCTATATCCTTAAGGATAGAGAGCAACTGGGAAAATTTGAATCCCGGAGTGATGAAGGGATATTTCTTGGGTATTCCACCAACAGTAGAGCTTATCGAGTGTATAACTTGAGAACCTCTACAATTATGGAGTCCATAAATGTAATTGTGGATGACTCTGGTGTTGAAAATGTGCAATGTGAGGATGATGAAAGTGCTGAAAATGAAGATGTTGAAATTATTTCAACTTCACCTATTGATAAGCAAACATCTCCATTAAAACCTACACATCCTAGGGTCATGAGTCCTCACACCTCCACTGATATTATTGGTGATGTTGAAAGTGGAGTGAGAACGAGGAAACAAATTGAAAATGAAGTTAGCTACATTTGCTATACTTCATCTTTTGAACCCAAGAATGTAGCTGAAGCTCTTGCAGATGATAATTGGATAAATGCAATGCAAGAAGAGTTACTTCAGTTTACTAGGAATGATGTTTGGTATTTAGTACCAAGGCCTAATAATACAAATGTGATAGGTACCAAATGGATTTTCAAGAACAAATCTGATGAAAAAGGTACTATCATAAGAAATAAGGCTAGGTTAGTTGCACAAGGATATACCCAAATTGAAGGTATTGACTTCGATGAAACTTTTGCTCCTGTAGCCAGACTAGAATCAATAAGAATTCTTCTAGCTGTGGCTTGTAATATGAAATTCAAACTTTTTCAAATGGATGTTAAGAGTGCCTTTCTGAATGGCATTCTACATGAAGAAGTCTATGTGGAACAACCAAAAGGGTTTGAAGATCCACATCACCTTGATCAAGTTTATCGACTAAAAAGGGCCCTCTATGGTTTAAAACAAGCTCCAAGAGCTTGGTATGAGAGGCTGACTACTTATCTCTTGGAAAACGGATTTTCGAGAGGGGGAGTAGACAGAACCCTTTTCATAAAGAAAGTGAAAGGTGATATTGTCATCGCCCAGATATATGTTGATGACATAGTATTTGGTTCCACATTAGACTTACATGCTCATTCATTTGCTGAACAAATGAAAAATGAATTTGAAATGAGCATGGTTGGTGAGCTAAGTTTCTTCCTTGGTCTTCAGATCAAGCAATTGGATTCTGGGATCTCAGTATCTCAAATCAAATATGCAAAAAATTTAGTGAAGAAATTTGGAATGAGTTTTGCTAAGCATGCTAGGACTCCTATGAGTACTACTATAAAACTTAGTAAAGATACTTCAGGGAAGGATGTCGATCAGACTAATTATAGAAGCATGATTGGTAGTTTGCTCTACCTAACTGCTACTAGACCCGACATAGCCTTTAGTGTTGGTGCATGTGCCCGTTATCAAGCAAATCCCAAAGAGTCTCACTTAGTTGCTGTCAAGCGTATCATTCGCTATGTGAGTGGAACTTTGTCCTTAGGCCTCTGGTATTCTTTTGATACAAATGTCATTGTTGTGGGGTATTCTGATGCTGATTGGGCTGGAAATACTGATGATAGGAAAAGCACCTCCGGCGGGTGTTTCTATATTGGAAACTGCTTGGTTGCTTGGCTTAGCAAAAAGCAGAATTCCATTTCCTTGTCTACAGCCGAGGCTGAGTATATAGCAGCTGGTAGTTGTTGCACCCAACTTCTGTGGATGAAACAGATGTTGAAGGATTATGGAATTGATCAAAGCACTATGATTGTGTATTGTGATAACACAAGTGCAATCAATATCTCCAAAAATCCTGTGCAACACTCTCGCACAAAGCATATAGACATTAGGCATCACTTCATCCGTGATCTTGTTGAGCAAAAGTTGTGTCTATTGAGTATGTCCAAACAGAGAATCAATATGCGGACATTCTCACAAAACCTTTAGATTCCCTTAGGTTTGAACTCCTTAGGAAATCCATCGGTTTGTGCGGAGTTGAGTAATGGTGTACTTGTTTTATAGCCTATGTGTTTTTCATGTTCTATTTAAGTCATAGAGCTATTTTTTTGTTATTTTCTTTAAGTAATAAAAATCCAAAAACATTCAAAAAATTGAAAAATATTGCAAAAAATAATGTGGTTGTATGACCTTATTTATCCTAACTTTTAGCTTAATGTTATTTCCTTGAAATCATATTTAACTATATAATCCAAGGATAAATATATCATAGGATTGAATAAAATAGGAAAGTTCAATTGTTGGTTCGATCTTGTGATTGAATTTGGTCATGCTAATTAACCTCAGTTAGAGTTGAGCATACAATGATGTTCTAATTTGCACAAGCACTCTGACTGATTATTAGATGGTTTTAGTTCCTAAATAAAGGTTCTGATATTATACCATATGGTTCCCTAGATTAATCAAATCTAGTATAACCAATGTCATAAAATTCCATAAGGTGAGCCCCCTAGATATAAAAATTATTGACATGGAGAGGACTACCTGTGAGTTTGTGTGATAGCTACTAGTGAATGTAAACAGTAAGTAATGGCTACCTAGACAAACAGTAGGTATCTATATGGATTGCTAGTGTGAAAGCCCCTACTGTCATTAGAAAGAGCTACCTTCTCACTTGTGTGAAAGTCACCAGTGTGCTAGTGTCTATATATGTGTACTCCAAAAAGAATTTACATAATGAGTACAATTTGACTGAAAAAGAAATGAAATAATTTATTAGTCAAATATGGGGTAAAAATTGCTCATCAGATAAATATGGATGATTATTGGTTTTAACACTAGTTTTTGAAAATTTTAGAGTCCCATTTGAAATATAATGTCAAAATCTAGATTAAGGAAGGAAACCAATTCAACGAGTCAAGTTATGAATTTTGATTTCATATTCACATTACTTCTAATTGTATCTTGACTCTGATTGTGAATTTGATGCAAATACCATATTTAATCACCGGTGAAAATCATTAATGTTTCATAATCCTTGTTTATGCCTATACTTGATATATCAATTCTTGGGTGATTATTATCTATGATTTTGATGAAATCACATATTGCAAATTTTTTTTGTTGGTCATTTTGAGGTGAAAATGTATTTTAAATGTTCCATTGGTTGAGGGGGAGAAAAGGTTTTAACTGTGAAAATTTTTGAAAAATTTTCAGAGCACCGATCGCTCGGTGCTAAAGACCGATCGATCGGTCTTTCGTGAACAGGGTTATAAAACCCTCATTTCTATTTTTTTGTTCACTTGTTCTCCGATCTCCAGAGCGATCTCTCGGTTTCCTCTCCTCCAAATCTTTCCTACGAACATTCCATTCTACTCTAAAGGTTTCCCAAGGATCTAAAAGGTAAGAGTTGTGCATTTTCTTTGCTTTAGATTGATTTTCTCATCTAGGGCATCATTTCTTGCATTTTCTTCAATGGCGTTCGTTTTGTCGTTAATCCTACTTGCCTATCTCATGTCTGGCATTCCCAAGCGTCGGAGGTTGGTCCTCAACAACCAAGAGATCCTCCTCAAGATGAGGAAAACCTAGAGCCCTTTACTTTCACTCCAATAGGGCATGGTATTTCCATAGGGGACAGGCCAATTCGTAGAATGATTGATTCTACAATTGAGAATCGTCAAAAATCTCTGGCTGATAAAACTCGGAAAAATAAAGGAAAAGCTTCATCTTCCCAGTCTAGTAAGTTATCCCAGTTTATCAGTCCTACTGCTGCTCAACTCTATAGTGAGTATTTTAGTAAGAAAGGTGTTATGGTTGAAAGGGACATACATATTTCTGATTTTGGTGATTATTATCTTCCTACTCTGATTTCCGATCGTCAATGGGAAGGTATACTTACCTTATCCGGTCCTGCTTCTGTCCAGTTAGTTAGAGAATTTTACTCTAATTTTCTGAAATCAACCAGAAAAAATGGTCATTCAAATCTCGAGCATTAGAACAATCTGTATCATAAATGCTGATTTGGTTCTAAATTCCTTGGATGTCCTAGAGTTCCAAATGCATATTATCCTTATAATTATAAAACTGATGAGGATAAAGACTCCATGGAACATGTAGTTACCTTTCTAAGTGGTACTCCTTCGTTTTGGGTTGGGTCTCTTATTGAAGTGGCGAAACTCACTAAGGATGCTAGACTAGTAAACCTTGTTATGAGTGCAAATATCCATCCAAAGGTTCATACTGCGGACCTTAGGGAAGAAAGAGCTAGATTTTTGTTTAGTCTTCTACGTGGGCGTGATATTGATCTTGCCGCTCACATCATTGACTTGATGATCCAAGCCCATCAAACTAATACAGCAGTTGGAGCCCTACCATTTGGTTCACTCATCACACAAACTCTTGGTTCTCCAGGAGTTAGCGCTCATCCTGGTGGTCCACTCGAGTTCCTAAGGGTCCCAATCACCAAAAAAGACCCTAGCTCAGAGTTGTAAATGCCTCAGTTCGAGATACAGAGAGGGTAAGCAGAAGTTGTGCGGGGCCTCGCGTCCTCCTCTACCACATATGGACGGACTTGGGAGGATGATGAGAGAGATGCAGATGGATCTCAGGACTCATATTTCTCATACGAGCGCGTTACTACAGAGGTTCGTGGTAGACTTGGATCTCTCGATGAAGAAGTCTGGAAAAGTACAGAGAGATGTTCGAGATTTTCGAATACTAAGAGTCAAGTCACTTTCTGAGATGCAGCCAAGCGGGAGGGTCGTGGGACGAAGGTTTTTAGCGCAAGTGCAAGACTGTGTTACCATTTTGATGTGACTTGTGAATTGGTGTTACTTAGTACAAACTTCTTGGTTATTATGGATGTTATGGTAGATATTTGAATGGTTTATGTCTCCTGACTTTCTATTAATTCCTTCAATGGTTTATAAGTTTCTTTATAATACACTTGGCATTCGAGCCAAAAAAGGGGGGAGAATATGTTATGTGATGTGTTATGGATGATTGGATGATGAATGGTTATAGATTGTGTATGGATGCGCATGGGTCTTTTGGAATACTAACTGTTATGGATTGTGAATGGTTTGGAATAGGATTGGAATGGGTTTGAATGGTTTTTTAGACATATTTCACCGATATGTTAGTTCCCCTGCTCACAGTGTTGATTTAGCATGTTGCAGGCAAAAAGGTTCTAAGTTTGGTAAATGTTTTTATGACAAGTCACATGTCAACAGTCAGTAATTTTTTTGAGTATGTAAAGGTCAATTTCCATTTTTGAATCAATTGGGAAAATTGAACCTAGTATAGGGACTAGTTGTTTGCCGGAATTGCAAAGGCGGGAGATTTGTAAATCCCTAACTAGGTGTTGGCAAATTCTGTGCTATGAGATTAGGTCAGTGAGTCGAGTCCTCGAAATATGTTCAACTGTAGAAAAGAAGGAGAGCTAAAGGCTTAAAGAAGATAGAAGAAGAGAAGAGAAAAGGCTACTCCGGACTAGACAGGTAAGGACTTAGAGACACCTACCTAGGGTTTGATGACTTAGAGTAAACTCTAAAATACGCTAGGAGGATAGATTTAGCCTACCAAAGTTATTGATCTAGTGAATCAATAAAATAAATGAATTAATTTT